>BQNB010019057.1:0-67351 GCA_026074375.1 Tanacetum coccineum
TTTCTCTCTCTAAGATTTCTTCTTATTTCTTGCTTATTGGTGCTTATTAATAAGTTGTGTTTGGATTATATCATGGGATATCACTTGTGGACTGCCCTCTAACAACACTGTTGTATTTTTGTACCCAAATTCCATAGTAAGATTTTGAAAGTTACACATTATATTTCCCAAGGTAGCCAACTATTGAATTCCCAAGACCATCTCACAACCTCCCAAAGGTAATATCAATACATCAGCTTCAAAATCTATCCCTTGTAGTGTCCACTTAAACTTGTTACACACAGAATGACTTGTTAAACTGTTTCCATTTGCCACCTCAACTTGCATTGGACATATTCTTTGTGCCTGACATCCCAACCTCTTTGATTTCTGTAAATCTAAGAAGTTATGTGTGCTACCAGAATCTATGAAAATATGAATTACTTGTTTCCCCACATAACCCCCTACTCTCATAGTTTGGTGATTAGTTATTCTTGACAAAGCATGAATGGAAATACGTGGACTCATCTCAGTCTCATTATCAACCTCCTCTCCTAATTGACAACTTTGCCCACCCTCATTTAATTCTACCCCATGCTTTATATTTTCCTCATTTTCCTCCTCACAGTCAACTATCACGTCCAATGAATGCAATTGACCTGAACACTTATGACCAGGGGCATACTTTTGGTCACAATAAAAACAAAGATGATTTGCTCTTTTGTGTTCCAACTCCTTTTGTGTCAATTGCTTTCTATAAGGGTCGTTTGGTTTAGAACTGTTATAACTGGTAGATGGCAGGGCTAACATAGTGTTTGGCTTAGTAACATTATTAACATTTCTATACACATTACTAGTAGTAACAACTTTAGGAGTGGATAATACTGGTCCATACCTTGATTTTAACACTACCAAGGTCTGTTTACTGCATCTTGGCTAAGTAATAGGCATCACTCAGAGTTGCCATAGTGAACATTCTAACTTGCAAGCTTATTTTACATTTCAAATCCCCAAGAAACAAACTAACAACATGTTTTTCACTTAGCTCTACCCTATTTAACAATTCCTCAAACTTTTCTTGATAATCTCTAACAGTACCATCCTGCTTCAAGTTCTTCAACTCCATAATTGGGTCATCAAACACCTTATCAAACCTTTTGAGCACCTCTTTTTTCATACAAATCCCATGGGTTAGCTTCTCCATACTTCTTGCAAAACTGTTGGTGCCAAGTAAGTGCCTTATCATACATATGCATTGAAGCCAACCCTACTTTCTCACCATCATCAACCCTATCAATCTTGAAGAATTGATTACATCTATACAACCATCTCTTAACATCATCACCACTAAACTTAGGAAATTCTATCTTAGTCATTCTCCCATACTGATGATTAGTGGTCCTACCATTATTATTGTGACTAGTTCCTTTAACATTCTTGAGTCTCTTAAGATCACTAACAACCAAATTCTGTTGTACCAAGAATCCCTTCATACTTTCAGTAATCTCTACCATGGCTGATTTCATTTCTAACACTGTAGTACTCAAGGTATTGATAGACATCTGCATTGCCTCCAAATTAGGTGATGGTTCTATGGTATTGTTGGTGTTTCTTGTTCCCACCATTGTTAACGGTCACTAACCGTTTTTTTTGCAACTAACTTTTGAATTTGAAAGAACAAATAATGCACTGATTGTGCGGAAACATATGTATCGATTGGGAAATGGATCAAGAATTGATGTAGAACACGTTTGTGAGATTAGAAATAGGATAACTCGCCGGAAAAATGACAAGATTTGACCAGAAAATAACAGAATTCGTTATTCAACGAACAGAGTAAAGAAAACGGTTAGAACAAAATAAGTTGCCAGGAAGGCAGCTCTAATACCACTTGATATATGATGAAATGGATAACAGATTTAATCTAGGAATTACAAGAACTCGAAGATCAAATAGTAAAACAATCGGGAATCTAAGGAAGTAAGAATTAGACTCAAAATTGTATTAAGAAATCACATTGAATGTGTTACAATAAATGAGGGAACAAAGAGAGAATTACCATCAAAACTAACTAGCAAATGAGAAACATAACTACTATTTATAGACTGGTTTTGGCGCTAAAAGTTGTTAAGCTAGTTGTGGAGAATCCACGTGCACCTTACGTGTGTGGGTTTAAACCACACACGTGCCCCTCACGTGCCAACAACTAACTCAAACACTTATGCAAGTATTAGTTTCTTAAACATTTTTTTTTCTTAATGGTCTAACTACGAATCAGCAAATGACCATCTAACATTTAACTTCGCAATGCATCTGGAAAAAGCGACAAGAATGATTTTTTTTAACGGCTTGAATATATTAGAAAGCTCAAAACATGGCAATCTCCAACTTAGAGAAAAACCAAAAGAAATAAAAGTGAGAACACTAAAAAAATCCCAAGAAAATAACCTACGAACAATGCTACAACTAATCCATACAAGATGGATTTAGAACCCAATCCCTCCACCTCAAAGACTTTTTGCGGCTCCTGTTGGATAACTAAAGTAAAGAAAGAGTTTGCACCTTAGCGAAATTATCTTCATGAAGGCATGAGGAAGAAGTGTGAAGGACACGATTACGCCAATCCCATAATGCCCAAATTGCCACATAAACAACTCCTTGAAAAACTTTCTTTGCTAAAGGGGATAACGAAGGAACAAATTCTAGAAGCTCCTAAAGAGAGAAAAAATATAGTGGGTTAAATTTCCACCAACTCCATATTTTACGCCATATCAAAATGGTCTTTGGGCACGCTAAGAGGCAACGTTGAACACAATCAGTATATGCATTACACAACACACAAATGAAAGAAACTACTGGCACACCTCGAGCTTCAAGATTGGAGTGGGTGAGGAGACGGTTATTCAAAGCCCTCCAAACACGTATGTTTACCTATTTCGGCACCCATGAGTTCCATTTAACATTAACCGCCATTACATTTGGGCCAAGGATGCTTGAATCAAGGAGTTTAGAAAACTTTTTAACAGTAAAAACACCACCAGGATCAAGGTCCCATTTCCACCCGTCCTTGTAACTTGGATATAAGACGAGGTTGCCAATAAGCTGAGATAACTCATTTATATCATCCAAAGCACGTCCTCTAGAATTAGAATGCCAAGCCCAATTATAAGACCATGTGCCATCTACAGAGATCCACCTATCGTTGACACGACATTCTTTATAGACTTCAAGAGCATAGAGACGATGGAATTGATCTTTTAGACATAAACCTGCTCCGAGCCAAACATCATGCCAAAACAATACGTCAACCCCACTTTTTACAATTCTCATAAATGAATCTCTAAAGGGGATACCAAGAGAATCAATAGTTGAGCTTGCACTAATAATACTTTCCTAAACATCCTTTCGGTTCCCCATACCAACACCCGAATTAAAGCCACCATTATTTCCGTAAAGACAAGTGATGACCTTACACCAAAGAGCTTCTTTTTCATTGTGGAATATCCACCACCATTTGCCTAAAAGACTTAGGTTTTTTGCTTTTATGCTTTCAATACCTAACCCGCCCTTTTCAAAGCTCTGAAGCACGCTTTCCCATTTCACCCACGAAATTCCTTTTGTGACATCCTTAAATCCTTAAAAGAATCTTCTCCTCTTTGTATCAAACATTTTTAGAACACTTCAAGGTCCCAGGCACCCGCGGGACACCCCTTGGCTACGTCCCTAACTACAAGAATGGAAGCTTTTAGTCATGATCGGAAGTCGTGACTAAAAGTCAACAAATCGTGGCTAAAGACTTTTAGTCACGACTTGTGGTAGCAAAAAAGTCGTGGCTAAACACACGTGGCTAAAGACTTATTGCCATGACGTCTTCCGACTATTAGCTCCAACAGCTTTTAGTCACGAAGGTCAGCCACTTTAGGTCCGACGGTTGTGGTAGAAAAGTTAGGAAATATGTTATAAAAAACGGAAAAAAATTGAAATTCGTGGCTAAAAGTCTGATACCATTTTAATATTATACTTATAGCCACGACATGTCGTGGCTAGAAGTTTAATACTACGTATTATTTTAGTGTTACACTTTTTTCCACGACCCCTCGTACTAAAAAAGTATAAACATATTTTAGTATTTAACTTTTAGCCACGACTTGTCATGGCTAAAAGTGTAATAGTAAAAAATTTAAACTTTTATTCACGACGTATCGTGACAAAAAGTGACATCTATTTTTGCATTACAATTGCTATTTTAGTAGTTAAAACCTGCAGTTTTCCGTGTTTTTTCTGAACATTATTTCTGATCTTTAACACACAAACATCGGTTGAACATCTCTAAAAGAGGCATGGATATTGAGTCGATTCTATGTCCTTTATGCGAAAAGAATGTGGAATCATCTAGCCATATTTTCTTTACTTGCCCTATACCTAGAGAGATATTTCGCAAGGTTTTGCTTTGGTGGGAGATTGATGTCGTGATGGTTTCCTCTTATGATGAATGGTTAGAATGGTTGTTGAGTATCTGTCTTCATTCTAAACATAAAGATTTGTTCGAAGGCGTTTGTTATGTCTTGTGGTGGTACATTTGGAAAATTTCCGTAACAAGAGCATTTTTGGTTCGGCTTGTCCTTCGAAGGCGCTTATATTTGAGGAGGTAGTCACCCGATCCTTCATTTGGTGTAAACATAAATGTAAAAAGTCTTTTAGTTGGGTAGATTGCCTTAAAAACCTGCATCTTGTTACTTTGTAATTTCTAGCTTCTTACTAGTCTTTTGGTTTCAATAAAATCCGCCGTTCAAAAAAAAATCCAAATTAAAAAACACAATTCATATTAACAATCTCAAATACCAAAACACTATTGTTACTTATAAACTAAATCGTTTTATCAAAATACAACACTTACTCATCATGATCGTCTCTATCATTCATTATTTAGCATTACATGACAAAGTTTATAGAGCCGAGTTTTATATATGTGAACTAAGATATAAGGAAACAAAGTGAGTCCAATTTGCATTTTAACACTAAAAGGTATTTAAAATAGATGAGGATTGTCTCACGTTCTTTTTTAACATGGTTAAAGGTAAGGTATTTAAAATAAGTGAATGAGACTTTTGTATTCTAAGTTTATATGGTTAAATAACAATTTTATAAAAAAATGTGAGGTTTATAAATTTTTGATGTGAAATGCTATAAACTTGGTAAAGTTTATTTATATCATAGCACCACGCGTACTATACAACAACAACAATATTCAATTTCGTTGCAGCGAGGTATTTGGGATGTGAGATGTGGAGAGTTACATTCTTACTTGAAGATAAAGAAAATGTTTTCAAAATGACCTTTGATAAGTGTATGCGTGTGTGTAAGCAAATAGACTTTATGAGTAGAGTGTGTGAAGAAGTGGAGAACAATACCATAAAAGAAATCATATAAAACAAAAGCATACAAGTGTGCGAAAACTTAAATGCATACCGACCGAAACATGAGAGCATGAAGCATATATATGGATAAGGATCCTCTATGTTGTGTTTTATGTGATTGTACATTTTTTTTTTTTGAACGGCAAAACTTTTATTAGAAAACTAGCAAGAGGCTAGAAGGATTACATACTAATACACATGGGGCTTTTAAGCCAAGAAATCCAGTTTAACCGAGACTTAGACCTGCTATTCATCCATAAAAAAGACATTTGGACCACATCATCAAATAAGGAATCCGGTTTAGAAGTGAAATCGCTGAAAAGAAGGCGGTTTCTGAACTTCCAAACAAGCCACCACATCACGTAACAAGATCATTCAAGAAAAACCTTCAAGAGTTTAATTCAAATGTACAATCTCATAAAACACAACATTACCTCTCATGTTCATTTGAACATGAGAGGATATTTTTCCTATATATATATATATATATATATATATATAGTTAGACGCATAAATAATTGGCCCAAGCCATTGTGGGCTTGAGGTCCATTAGATCTAGGGTTTAGTAGCTTATTCCTAAAGCTATGTTCTATTATAAATAGACATGCTTTGTTATGTAATGAAAGGAATCCAATCAATATTAATTTCTATTATCTTTCATGGTAGAATTTGTTTTGTATATTTGGGGGTGTTTGTTTTGGCTTATATGTGGGCTTATGAGCTTATTTGAATTCGGCTTATATAATATAAGCCCCAATTTTCTGGCTTATATTGAGACTTATGGGCTTATATAAGCTTATCATATCGTAATAAACTTATATAAGCCCACATGTCTCAAAATAAGCCGGAAAATTGAGGCTTATGTTATATAAGCCGAAATCAAATAAATCATCAAGCACGTATAAGCCGAAACAAACACCAAACTCGTTGACTATTGCATAATTGGGGCAATATATAGCTTAGTTTCTTACTAAAGTGACGGGAGAATGTTTCGGCAACAAGCCTTGGGTTGTCTGTTTATTGGATAGAATCGTAACCGGAGATAAGATGCTCTATGGTTTCTATGTAAAATGAACAACATGGTGCATAACTTAGAATCCCTGTCCCAAAGGGTAGTCGCCCTGGATTAGTCGGCTCGCAATGCTCGAATCGGAAAACCTAGGTTACCCAAAAAACAAAAAAACATTATTCTATTCAGCATCATTATTTGGATCACAACTAGTTTTATTACTTACTTATGCTCTATAAGAATTTGTTGGGAGTATAATTTAGTTAGTGGTGTCAACTATTTGGATTAAATTCCGTCATTGGATGTAATTGCAATAATTGTGCTTGCAGGTTCTCTGAACTCGAAGTAGTTCTATCTCTAAATGAGGAAGCACTTTGCCACTATTAATAGGAACTTATTCAAGTGTAACATGATTGCTACTTTGTCCTGTAGAACTTTAAAGTTTAAAGCACTTTCAGTCTTATCATTAATCTGGTTCTTTCAAGCTCAAACAAACGACACTTTAAGTTAGAGTATCGAGGGAAACATTAGAGGTTACCAAAATGGTATCTAGTAAGAAAGATAACCTCTGGCTACACACTTGATTAAGATATAGGGTAATGTAGTTTGATTATAAGTTATCTGAACACAAATTGTCATCATTTAGTACATCTTTCACAGGTTATCTTTGGTATGTTATAGGTTGTTGCTGTTATCAAGTCTGCTACTCCAAATGCACTGGGTGATATGACGGTAACACTCAAAGTAAGGATTTGTTGTATTGTGTACGTCAACAGGTTAAACATATAGTTGGTTACTAATTCGTTATGTTTAAATTCTAGGATCCAAAAGGTACGGTATCTGGTACTATTCATCACAAAGTCCTTACTGAGGCGGAGTTTGGAAAGGGTATTTGTGCCGGATCGGCTTTGATACTTCATAATGTATGTTATTTATATCTACCCCGTGTTTTCATATCCATTATTATATTCCTCATTGTATTGGTATTCACAATCCTTATCTTGTATGGGTTTTTAATCTATGCTAAATTTTCTGCTATGTAGGTTTCTGTGTTTTCTCCGAAACCATCAGCCCATTATCTTAACATTACGAAGAGGAATTTGGTAAAGGTACACATTTTCTCAGCAGTTTTCTTAATTTCAGGACTTATGTAAAAGTACTAGCTGTTACTGCTGTAACTACTATGTACAACAGGAATTTTGTTATCTTCTTCCAGTTCATGTTTAAGTGTCAAGTTATTGGCATGCCTTTGAAACTGTCTTGCTGTTTGAGTGTCAGAATTGTTCATAATACAAATTTTGAATGTGGATAGAGAACTCTTATTATGTCTAGCAGATCAGGTGACAATCCTCAAAATGATAAAAGCATATTCTGCTGTCTACCACTTACTTTTATGAACAGATAGTAATCATTGTGTCTTAATAGAAAAAATGGAGGTTGGTGCATCATCAAAATAAATCTGGAAATAAACTGCAACGAACAATACAAAATGGAAAGAAAATATAAGCACATATACTGCCAACCATGAAGGCAGCTTTTTAGTATTCTGCATGCCTTCTAAAGTATTATATGACTCTATTCTAAAGCCAGGACAAATAATTCTACAAATAATTCAAGATGATGAGAGCTAAATGCTATGAATTGAAACTTGAAATGTGAAGAGTAGGATAGAGATACAGGAAGCACTTTCATGATTTAGGCATTCCCCTATGATATCTGTTTGAACTGTTTTTAACTTCTGCATAATAAGCGAGTCTAATGGAGAAAGCATTAGAAAGGGATTTAAGTATCAATATTTAACTTCTTGTTACTCTTTGAAGGCTTCCTAATTACTCGGGGAGCTTTTCTAGTTTGCTTTCCCTGCCATCATGTAGACTTTTTGTTTGGTCACGTACCTAACAAGGATTGTTTTGTAAAGCTTCGTAACAACGGGGTTTATTTGTAAGCTATTGCACCCATTTTGTTGTGACTTCATTCACATTTTGGAACCAAGTCTTTCCCGTCTTCTTCCCATCCGACCCACCGATTCAGCCATACTTTGCTGTACACTGTATTCCACCAACGTACTGCCTTTTGCTTTCTCAAGCAATATTGTCTTGGAGTTTTTCAAGTGACAGACATCTAAAACACGGCAGTGGTCATGAATGTGATCCAGTGAGATGGGACCGGTTAAGTCATTAAGTTCTAGTTGAGTAGTAAAGTTTTTAGTATAAATGAATATCTGAAAGCTCAAGTATGCTCCACTAACACTACATCATTCAATTGTGATCAAGCTTGCTGTTATCTCTTTTTCTTAAGATGAAAAAGATAACAACGCCCACATGCTGTTCATCCTGTTGGTACTTATGAAATTCACGACCTTCTTTTCATTCATCTTCACATTAACATGCATCAACTCACGAAAAGTCAACTTTTCTTCTGTTTGCATTTTGCGGAGCATCCAAAATTATCAGAGGGATTCACTGATTATGTATTATTAAACGGGCCTTTGCTATTTATTTCATACCATCATTAGTCTTGTGATATTCATTTGAGAAATACATAGGTGGTAAACTTAATAAGTTTGAGGACGAGAAGTGTTGTTCGGGGGAGTTATTTGAACTATTCTACGATTATAAATATCCTAATTCCTAAGTATATCAATGATCCATTAAGAACATTTTGTCCAAACTAGATTCGAGACTGTGATCGATGTCAAGCAACACAGAACTATCTGACCTAGGGTTTTGTTGCAGGCTGTTTAGTTACTTGTAGCACTTTATATAAACTAGCAAATTGGTAAAATCAAATCCTACTAGTTGCATAATTGTGGGTTAACATACTTTCTTAACCTTTCATGTGATGATAAATGCTGACTCGTTTTATTCCCAGGTATTCTACAAGGATGGTGGATCGTCACAAAAACAGACATTAATCGTAGATACAGCTCCGGGTTCTGGTATGTGCAAAACTTTCTTTAGCTGTGTTTAGGTGTGACAAAATGCGCCTGTCGGGCGGCTTGGCTAACGGGTCAAAATGGGTAGGGTCCTACCCACAAAGACTTTGGTATAATAATCTATTTTTTTTGAAAAAGATTTATATGTTTTTGTGCTTTTGAATACATTTCCAATGACACTCATCCCATTGGACCCGCTTGATATATTTGACCTGTTTCCCTTTCAGTTAAAATACATCTTAACCCATTTGATCCATTAGCGATAAAACATAACCCTAATTGACCCATTTGTATGGGTCGAAATGGCCAAATCTAGCTGCTTTATTATAAGTTTTTGGATAAACTTTACCAATTGTCCAACTCTATACATCATTACAAGATTCAGGACGGGGGACACAAATGTCGGGCAGTGCATTTTCTCTGGAACGAGGAGCAGAAGGATTTTCAGATGCAATCAGAAGAAATACAGATAATAATCAGAATATGCATATTGATGATGAACAAGAAAATTTAAATCCAGTTTCTTCAATTGGCCAACAATGCAGCAAGACAAGTAACGAAGAAACAAATCAGAATACTTTGACAGATGAGGAAATGTTGACAATAGCAGATGCTATAGAAAACCATGAAAATGTTACAAGGCCGACTGACGGGATTAAAAATGGACAACCAACAGTAAGTGCTTCACTTCCACTTTGGACAGACGAACAGCTAGATGAACTCCTTGATGCTGATTTTGACGATCTTCCATAGTTCTTGCCTTTTAATATGTTTGGTTATCATTTTGAGTGGCAAAATCAGTGCCTATAAATAGGCAGGTTAATGCATAGACCTGAGTTTCCTCAGGCACTAGTAGAAAGGTTTTACTTAGTTAAATAGCGTATATTACTTGGTATTTCTTTTGTTTCTTTTTGGTCTTCTCTGGATCTCATGAAATATACGGGCATTGGCTGGATTTAAATGGAGAATAGTTACTTTTTCACACGTTTTATTTGAGCGAAATGGGTAGCTTGTGTGTTATATAGATGTCTGTTTTGTGCTACTCCATTCAAACAATATCTTGCTTGATAAGTTTGTAGTACATTTTTAATGCTTACTTTGAGTCTGCATTCGGTCCTGTATATAGTGTTTTTAAACTACTGCCAACGACTACTATAGGATTGGTCGTTTGTTTTTCACTTTAACCTGTAAAAAGAGTTATTCTATCACCAACTAGTCTCTTGGGATAGCTAATGCCATCCTTATAATAATATATAATTAATATAATATAAAGAAATAAATAATAAATCAAAATTTTAAATTTATATTTATTTTGTGGATGAAATTATATTATATATATTATATATATTATCTTAATGTTTATATATATGTATTTGTCGTGTACGTGTGTTTACTTGACAATATATCGTTACAGCCAAAAGTTCAATATAGACCCAATTTTTGTCATAGACCCAATGAACCAATCATAGCCACTCATTTTTTCATCAAAAATAAAAAAACTCACTTTCCACATTTTTTTTAAAATTAAATATCTCACACACTGTTAATCGTTACGCAAAACAAAACATACCATCGCGACGAGAATTAAATTATCTTTCTATAGAGGGGCGACACTATGTACTTTCGACGAACTTTTTTTTATGATTTTATGAAATCATATATGATTTTATTAAATCATATATGATTCGTCATACGAATCATATATGATTTTCGCAATTCGTGACTGAAACAAAATTGAAAAAAAGTTCGACGGAATCACAAATCATATATGATTTTATGAAATCATATATGATTCGTTATACGAATCATATATGATTTTCGCAATTCGTGACTGAAAAAAAAATCGAAAAAAAGTTCCTCGAAAGTATATCGTGTCACCCGTCTACTGAAAGATAAAAAAAATACTCGTCGCGATGGTATATTTTTTGTCGTGTGACGATTTACCGTTTGTAAGACATTTTATTTTTAAAAAAGAGGTGGAAAGTGGGTTTTTTTTATTTTTGATGAAAAAATAGATGGTTGAGATTGATTCATTGGATCTATGACAAATAATTGGTCTATGTTGATCTTAACTCATATCCACTATGGTAAAACTTTTGTAAAAGTTTACTATAATTTATTAATGCCATTAATTTATAAATCTTTTGTTGTATAAACCTATTTTTACTATGCTTAAATTTCTTAAAGCTTTATAAACATCATACATATTGCAAATGCATTAAATTTTGAAGAGGTTCAATATCTTAGGGCATTTACTATGGTCATTTCAAGAAAAGGTTTAAAACATATGAAAAATTTTATATTTTGTTTTAAGTTTTAACCATAGTGAGTTTATGTTTTATATCCATTTGGAATGAAGAGGTCTAAGCTCTTGACATTTTCATAATTTAATGCATGTGATGCTCATGAACCTTTTTATTTCATGTAAGCATGAACTAAATTTTCGCTATGGTTAATAAAAATATAAACCTCTTCATAATATTATAAATTTTTTTATAAACCATCATATTGAATGCTTTTAAAGACTTGAGTAATTTTTTGTATTTTTTATGAGTCTTTAATTTCTTATCTTTTGCTCTTGACTCACAAAATCCAATTAAAATTACTTTCATCATTTACTGATCAACATTCCCTAAAAAAACAAAAGAAAAAAAGCTTCATTAGTAAGGAAAGCCACCACTTTACCTCGTAATAAAAAAGATCCGTTTCCAATCCCTGTCACTATCACTCGTGGACCCCTCAACATCCTTCCCGACCGTTACACACATAAACATAAACCCCCTTAAATAAAATATAAAAAAACACTCTCACCTTAAAAAAGCACACACACACACAGACAATGAGCAGCACCATGGGAGGACCCAAAAGCCATTGGAAGAAAGCTGCTAAGATCACACTAGCACTCTTTTTCACACGCTTCAATACATCCAAATGGTAAGTACTTGGTACATTTTTTTTTTTTTTGGTTACATTTGGGGGTGTTTGGATTTGGGGTTTATATGTTTTTTTTAATGTGAAATGTTGTTGTTACAGTAAGACGGCTGCGAAGCTAGCGGTTGCGCGAATGAAGCTGTTGAGGAATAAGAGAGAAGTGGTGGTGAGGCAAATGAGGCGTGATATTGCTCTCTTGCTTCAATCTGGTCAAGATGCTACTGCTCGTATTAGGGTATCGACGTTTTTTGCATTTTGGTTTGATTTTAGTAATATCGGCTTATGTTGCGAAAGCAGAAACCTAATTGTGTTAAGAGGGGGTGCTTTGGAGTATTAAAATGGTTTGGATTAGATAAAAATAAGTGTTTAGTTTTTTGTTACCTTTGTTGTTTTGGGGTCGAATTTGTGTGACACTTGATTTTTAGGTAAGAGAAATAAAGCTTTGATTGACATAAATCCTTCAACTTATGACTTGACAATAAAATATACAAAACCCATCTTGACCCAGTCCCCTTGGGTTACATATTTGCTCTTCCAACATCATTCATATACCTTTAACTGACACACCTGAAAATGATACTAAAAAACATCAACAATAATGTTGGTGAGCTCGTAGGTTTGACTCCAAACCAAAAGTTGTGCCAATATCTCAAAATAGTGGACAATAGTGCAATATGAAAGTGAATATATGCAAACAACTCATGACTTAGCATCCCCGCTAATCATGTAACATGACCTAGCAATCCTGCTAGTCGATCACCCGGCCCTAGCATCCGCGCTAGTCAGGTAGCAAAATATGTCACTCACGCACCTAAAGGGCCTACCGGCTAGAGCACTATATTAGGGCAGGACCTCATACAGACTAGGGTAGGCATACCCAGCCGATCCAATAATCACACAAGTACTGGGATAGACGTACCCCTATGATCCAAACAATCATGCAACACATAATATTCACATAGCAGTCATAAGCACTAATCTTGTCCCAAAAACAAAACCACATTTCGCACAGTTCAAAAATCAGTTCATAACACATTTGAGTATCATTTTCCCCTAACGGAAAAACAGTAAAAATTGGGCTATGAGAACTCACCTCAATAGCAGAAAATGCAAACTGCACAAATCTCAACTCAAAGCACAAATAATCTCAACGCAAGCGCAGAGCAGTACCCGGCCACAACCTAATCATTTACGACACTTAATTAATGTTTGTACAAAGTTGTCTTATTGTACAAGTATTCGTCTTTACTCATACCAAAATTCTCAATTCCGTTACAAAACCTCTTTCCTTATCACAAAACATTTATTCTTTATCTCAAAATTGTTCTCCCATATCAAAACCGTTATCTTTTACCAAAACCGTTATCTCATAACCAAAACCGTTATCTTTCACCAAAATCGTTATCTTTTACCAAAACCGTTATCTTTTACCAAAACCGTTATCTCATATTAGGGTTGTGTGGTGAATTACTCAAAAGACGTGGGCTAAGTGTGACGTCAACATAATTTATCCAAAAACATCGATCACCGTTGAAATGGGACGAACGATCAAACAATCCAAGAAAATCTGACAAGAAATAAGTGGGAGTTTGAAGATCGAAAATAAACGGATAAACATTTCTGTAACTTTAAAGTATACATATACTTAAATATATTTATAATAATAAAATAATAATATTTTATTATTCTCGTCTCTTTATCCGTTAAAAAGGGTAATTTTAAAACCTTGTCATTTTAAATCAACCACGCTTGATCGTTAAATCTCAACACTTAAAGTTTATAAAAAGTCACGTTTCGTCCTTTAATCGAATCGACACAAAATAAGTTTTCACAATATTTTCTAAGTGTGGACTTTTATAAAATTTTGGCATGACCCGTTCATTTATAAAAGATTACCAAGATTTTAAAATCTCAATTCTAAATACTTTTTCCAAAATTTTCAAGTCCAAATACTTTTTCCAATTCTCACCAAATCCTCCGACTAAACGCCAAATTCTATATCTCAAAATACTTTAACAAAACGCATTTCCTTCCAACGACTTTCAACATTGACACAAAACATGTGTCACTTTTAAAAATACCCATTTTAATCGTACTAAACCACTAGTTTTCGCTTATTGGGCCTTAAAGTCCATTATAGTTTTAAAGTTAGTCCATTAGCTTTATAATAAAAATACTAATAGTTATACTTTATTGGGCCGAAGCCTAAACTTAAGCCAAAAATCATGAAAATATATTAGTCCATATGACGATTCAAACGGGCCGAAGCCCATTAAGCCACAAGCTCAAAAATAATATAAGCCGAATCAATAAGTCATAAGCTGAAACCAATATAAGCCGAATCCAAATAAACTATAAGCCCAAATATAAATAAGTCAGAGCTAAATAAGCTCGAAATTAAATATGAGCCCAAAATCCGAATAAGCTATAAGCCGAAATAAGCCAAAAATAAATGGGCCGAGCCCGAGCCCTTTTCTCTTGTTGGACCACGTGCTACCAAGCCCAAAACCATTAACATGGTTGGGCCGAGCCCAAACCAAATCAAATAATCCCAAAAGTTAAACAAATAAGCCCTAAGGGAGCTTATTTTTAAGCATATTTCAAAATGAGCCCAAAAAGCACTTTGACAAAATTGTAAAAATACCACCACAACAAAAATATTCAAACTTCCGACCCTTGTTCCTTTTGTTCGAGTTCGACGCAACCAAACATCCCTTTTTATACACTTTTTGTTTTCAAGAATCGATTTTTATAAGGATCAACTTGTACAACTAGTATTAAGACACCATGATAAGCATAGAAGTACAACTTAAATCAAATTTAGAAAACTTACAATTTTGGCGAGTTTGGTTCAATTTTGACGCAAGAGAAAGACCCAAAACCCTTTTTATATAATCCGCGTCTATCTAATATTAACCCACTATCGATCTTTTAACCCGAGACGTTTTGAAATTTCGAGAGACTTCTCCTACTCATCTATTTTTCTTTCCATGTTTTTAATTTTAGTTTGGAAATTCTTTTCGATTTGCTTCATCTTTAAGATCATATCGTTAACATTGTTTTTGAAAAACATATTTGTAGCACTTTGACCATCCAAGTATTTGGTGATTGATTTTTCAAGATCTGTTTTAGTTTTAGGCTCTTGGTCGATAGGTTTAGACATTTTGTTGGGTAAAACACCGGTAGTTTTACGATCGTCGCTGTCATAGAGTTTCCAATGAACAGTTCTCATGCTATGGACACGTCTTTTGAAATCTTCGATGTCATTTCTCACATCATTGTTTAACCCTGTGAGCAATTTCTCAGAATCATTACGATCATGATGGGATTGGTGAGAATACAAATCATGAGAAATTCGGTTTTGATAATCTTTAGATTGGGTGTAATTTGCTTCATGACGTTTACACATCGGCGTGTCATCGTTCAGGTGGTTTTTAGAAGCGTTTCCATTTCTAAGCTCATTATATTTCTTACGCATATCTTCCAATTCTTCATTTAAGTTTATAATTTGAGAATCTATTTTTATAGTTAGGGCTTCCAATTTTTCCATTAATTGAGAATTATCAGTATTACTATCACTTCCATTGGTGAAAGAAACATATTTTTGATAATGATCGTTTTGAGATTTAATGGACCAATCATGTTCGAAAAGGACTTTGTCATCAAGAAGTTGAAAAGCTTGATTTGGACTTTTGTAGAGGAAGATTCCTCCAGCTGTTACGTCCAAGATTACGTGAGTGGGTTCGTCTAGACCGTGATAGAATATTTGAATAATAACTCCTTTGGTCAGACCATGCCTATGGCATTTTCGAAGCATGTTCTTCAGTCGTAACCAGGCTTCAGTTAGACTTTCACATATGTTTTGAGAGAAATTTCTGATTTCAAGTAAAAGACGGTTAAACAACGAAGGTGGAAAGAATCTGTTTATAAAAGATTTTCTCATTTGTTCCTACGATGTTATAGACTCTTCATTAAGTTGGTTAAACCAGGTTTTAGCTTCATCGGACAAGGATAGGGGAAAGATCATAAGCTTGACTATTAATCAATAGATCTTGATTGATGATTAGTGTGTGAAGATCAAGGTGTAATTAGTGTGTGTGTTTAGAGAGAGAATTACCTAACTTGCCTTTTGATTAAATGAAGTTGTTACATCTAACCATGGCATAAATTACTATTTATAGCCCTTGGTTAGCTTGTTGACTAAACTTTCCTTACTTGACATATTTAGTCCCTGCAGTTTATAATAGTGCTTACAAGTAGAACATTTATTTATTTCTAACATTCTCCCCCTAAATGATCTACTTGGAAACTATCCTTATTATCTTTTTGATGACGACTTCTTCCTTATTCTTGAACACTTGATTCTGAAGTAGTCTGTCATTTTCTTTTTCTTTGAAGCTCGAAAACGCTGAGAATTCTTTATGAAAGTTGAGGACGACCTTGTAGCAAATCTCTCCTGATATAATTTTCTCTCCCTATATGACAAGATAGATTTCTTTATCCCTGAAGGTATCAACTCTACTCTCGAACTCAAAATCAGCATTCTCAAAAGCTAACTTTGACCTTCTTTTGCAACTTGATTCTTTAATAGCTTGTATGAAATCTTTAACTTTGAACTTGATCTTGAATGTAGATTTCAATCACCTAATGTTGCTGACGAAAGATCTTGAAACACGATGATATTGATTGAGCATTTCTTTGTAAAAGACTTGTTTGGATAGAGGTGCGGCGTACTTTAGAAAAAGTGCGCTGGCTTATCTGAAATTTAATGTTTTATTGTTTGCAACATTTCAAATGAAAACAGGAAAGTGCGACGCACAAAGAAAAATGTGCGCCGTACTTGTAGACATAGAAAGCAGATTTTAGAAACTTAAACACGTTTTAGCAAACTAATTGCACCAAAATCAAGCAAACAAACTGATAAAAACTTAAACAATTCTCTGGCAGCGGCGCCAAAAACTTGATGTGTGTTTTACAAGTATTAAATTTATAATGCTATAAATACTGATTTTTACTAAAAACACAACACTCGGGCAAGTATACCCTTTTCGTGTATAGTATAGTTTAGGTAAGTCCAGGTCGTCCCAAGAGAATTGTAGTTTTCACAGTTTGTAATTAAGGTGCAAGCCAAAATGATTCATGGATCAAATAACCCCACAACGTGTATATAACGAATATTGTAAAGAAATCAATAAAAGGATGATTCAAGAAAAGAACTAAAGCAAGTTTGTTTAGGCAATAATCACTAAGAGATAGAAGTGTTTAGGATAATATTTATAAGTTTAGAAAGCAAGATAACAGAAGTTACAAATCTTTCTGCTTGAAGTGTAACAAGTGTTTAATACAGATAAATAACCAGGGAATCCTTTTCGTCCTATAAAACATTGTATATCACCAATATATTATGTGAAATGAAAAAACACAGATTCATAATGTCACACCCCGTCATAGGCGAAAACACGAGAATGCAACATAATGATCAATCATAACACAAGATACAAAATAGAGAAATACTAAGATGCATAAATGAAAAGTGACATGATGACCATCAACCTCAATACAACCTTGAGCGATGTCCCCAATCAAGACACACACATATCGCCAACTATTACATTCATAAGCCCACGCAGGGGGTCCATACAATCTTAAACCTCAATCCTTAAAAGAAACAATCCATAACATACTTCAAAAGCAAGACCTCTTAAACATGATCCATACAGGATACACTTAAAGTCTGCTGTCACACATCTCAACCTTAACAATCATTGATGTGCTATCGTGTAGGGTCAATTATTTGATTATCAAGTTTTAAATTTATATTTAGCCGACAAACCTAAAACAACACTTTAACGAGCAGTGTACCCAGTCAAGATGGAGTTCGCGGTAATTAGGGTGTCGAACACTAAGAGTGAAACATTAATCCTATATTCTATCAGTATTTTAATTAGTTCTACATTAGTGCCTATTTATGATTAAAACTATGCATATACATAGTCTAATGAAATGGGTTTTCACCCGAGAGACTGGCTAGTATGGTATGGAGACAAAATAATCAATTCAATACACAATAAACACTGTAGGATCCTCCGGTTAACACTTACCTTCATATATCATACACGAATCGAATCAAGAAAGAAGATGAGAGATTTCTAGAGAGAGAAACTAGTGAGAGAATAGAAAGAAAATGTAATGTTATATTATGAAATCTCTTACCTTTTCACAAGAGGAAAAGGTTTATATACCCCGTCACATTAAAGGTACGCGCGAGATATTTAACTAGGATCCGGGCTCGGGTTTTGCTTGGGATTAAACCAGAAACATATACAATATTAGATTAACTATCGAGCCCGATTCCCGATATTTCCCATTACAACGTTAACTAATTGATTGACCGAGACTTAAATACATAATGAACGAACTTCATGTTCGACTCAATATTTTGAGGCTAACAATCTCCCCCGAAGTGAGTTTATTGATGACACTCCTTCATGAGATCATGAGATTGCTTTTGTCGTTAAGCTCATGTGGTCTTGGTCTTTCTCTTTGTTCTTTGTTGTAGGCTTGTTCCTTCATGCTTTGCGATCTTGACTTTGAGCCTTTGTCATTGTCTTTATCATTTATGCCATCTTGCGATCTTGTGTCTTTGACCAACATTCTCATACTATGCCTTATCTTGAAAGCTTCAAATCAGAGTTAGCGGAAGTCTTTGTCTTTAAATCTTGAGCTTTCATGATTGATTGTCTTTGTAGAAGAGTATGAACATGTGGCTAATAGAATTCGACTTTGGTTGATTAGGATGAGCCGTCACCACCGTTTAACTCAGGTTTACGTTAGTGATAATCGAGAAAAATGATTTGAAAATCAATCGACGTATTACTTGTAAAAGCATTTTTGTAACACATCGGGAGTTTTAATCTTTTATCAAAATTCATCAACCGTCAATTCATTTACTGGACCAAATCGATATCCAGTTGTCACAAGTTTGATTCATATAGAATCTCGCAAGTCACCTACTAAGAGCGTGTTTGTGCTGCCACAAGACAAGGATTTCTATCTACATTGTGAAAACTTATAGTCTCACTGGATGTTCTGGAAAATATCACAAGATAGTGCGTAGACTCTTGTTAACAGTACTTGTGAATTTAAATGATGTTTCAACAAGTGTTGAAAATGGATGTGTCATAACAAGATTTAGATGATCTCTTGGCTCTAGACTCGATTAAGTGCATTTTTTGGTTTTAGTACTCGGAGGCTTGAGCAGATTGCCACCTATTCAATATCAACGATCTCGGAATGAGATGTCAATAGATAACGTGTGAATCTCCATGACAAATGAGACAAGTTCTATTAAGGAGAATCCGAATGAGGCTGGAAGGGTTGTGCATTTGCATCACTGGGTCCAAGATTCGTTTCAATGTCAGCAATCAACATGTGATTCTGACAGCATATGTATTGACCTGGTTTCTGTGTAACACCCCCAAATTGGGTCGCAGCGGAATAAGGGTCCAGGGCGTGTTACTTCTCAGATCAATAACACAAGATAATATAAGAACGACCAAAAAGTCGTTTAAAACTGATACATTGGATTTAATAAAGTATGTGTTACAAAAGCCAGAAGCTTTACTTGTTTACTTGTTATTATTACAAAGATTTCCAGCCCATAACAGATATACAAAATGTAAATGCACTTAAAATCTTTAGTGCATACATTCAAAATATAACCACCAATGTATCCTTCGCACCTCGTGCTTAATGACCTCCTGAAAAACATTGCATTTAAAACGTCAACATAAAGTTGGTGAATTTCATAGGTTTATGTAAATGTATATGTAGGACCGCAAGACTTTCCCCGTGATAATGCAACAGATGCAGACATCACAAAATGTAATTACGTTTTCCTAAGCTCATGACACCGAAGCTCAACAAGATGAAAGAACAATATATAAATATTGCCTACATTGCCCGTGATGATGTTCAACCCGTAACATCCAAAATCCGACATGATATACGTTCGTTTCCAGTGATAGCTAGTCACCCGAACGGGGAGGTCAATCCCAAATAGATCTATCTATAATCACTCGCGCTTCCAAACCAGGAATTAACAGTTCATGATTCATGGGCATAGTGGGTTATCGCTACTTAGGCAAACACGTAATCATGATAAAATGTACACTTGCGTCCAATTTGTAAAACAAAGCATGTTTCTCACCCCAAAACTTGTAAATCAATAATTGTAAAAACATGGGGCTATGAACTCACCTTGAGTGAGTAAATTGATAATAAAATATCCCAAATAAAAACGCGTCACGCTAACGCCCGAATGCAACCTAGTTAATATAGGTCGAATCAGTATTCAAGTACGTTGTCTAACAACAATCATATATAATCCTATATAGTTATCATTACGAAACGTTCGGGCTATCATATAATTAAGAGTCCGACGGACGTACGAGGAGTTAGGACACTTTAAATCGTAAATCCAACAACTCGTCAATACGCCATCCGAAGAAGCCTCATTATAAAATTCCCTAGTAATATAGCACTTTGATAACTAATAAAATATATATATATATATATATAGCTATATCACCATCTATTCTTTAGTGACATCGGATTTATAAAAGTAAAAACTTTATAATTACGCTTTAGCAAAATGACATAACTTTGTCGTTTTTTAAGTCCGAATTCTCGCGATTCTTACTCCTCACGATTTCGTATTAAGACGATGGATCATAATATTGCATTTTAAGTTTCCCGCGAGGATTCATGATGAATAGTGTTGTACTGTTTCATAACGCTAAAAATCGTTTTTAGTACTTTTAATTAACGGAAAACCCCGTTTTAGTCGATCTTCTTCGTTATAGCTCCGTTTTCGAACACGTTCTCGTAATTGAAAGTTATATCATATTATTGTATGTTAACAAAGTATAATTATCCCCTGCCATGAATTAGTTAACTTTTATAAAATATTGTTTTATAAAGTAATTTAGCGCGTAAACTCGTAACTAGAGTTATCTTCTTCGTTATTAATCCGTTTTTCGAGTTCTTATCATTTAGAATTCATTATGTAGATGTACTATATTTATAAAACCGAACATGGATGTAACAAGTTCGAACAACCAGCAAGTTTGGAAGTTTTTTATTAAAACATGTTTTTAAGTTTGATTTTTGTACCATTATGCTTCAACACCTTGTTATAACTACTTTACAACATTTATATCTTTATGTCACACAGATATAAAGTCCATAGATCATGTTTGTCTAATAGAGTCAAAGGTAACAAGGATTAACAAGTATCTACACCATTTTCACTTGTAACTTATTAAGTTAACATTAAAACCCTAATTTGTACTTATACATGTTAATACTTAACCAACATGTTAAAACACTTATACATTCCTTTTAACATGATATTACCATCCATATAACATGTAAAATAGGGGGAGGATTCAAAAACCTTGATCAAAAGTAAAAACCCCTTTCACATATTTCAAAAGTATCCTATCTGGTGCTTACTAAATATAGCATATGAAACACATAAAATCTTAGTTATGAAATGAATAAGCTTTTTTAAATAACCTGGTTAGAGATAAGAAAAGAATAACAATCACACCCTTGTATTAACAACCTTGGCTTAAAATATAAGTTGAAAACCCTAAATCACTAAAACCCCTAATCTTGCAATATCTTGATAAAACCCTTTCAAAGCTTAACCAACCCTTCAACTCTTCTTAGAATACCTTAAGTATGATATATAAACACTAATATTGTGAAATAAAATCAAGCTATGGATTCTAAAAACCTTGTGAATGTCGTGGATTAATCCAAAGAGGGAAATGGGAGAGATTTTTCTGTTTACACATTGAAAAGAAGATATGGTGTTTACTTCTAGCATAGCATTATATACATGCAAGACTAAGCCAAAGACTCAAGGAAGCCTCAAGAAGGTTCCTCGTGCAATGACAAGTGCATGTGAAGTGAAGACATGGTTCCCTTGATATTGTAATATCTAGATATTTAGGGCAAAATGTCTTCAAACAAATAATACTTGGGGTCTTATATCCTTAATTTTCGGGTTTCACATACTCCATAAATGTGATGTTATATTGGATTAATTATGTATGTGTATAATCTTGGGGTATTCGTATAAGCCGTAGTTATGTTATTTTGGGCTTCCGGAATTGCCGAAACGTATTTTTATCGCGAAACTAAGCATTTAAACGGTAACCATAAAAAATAAGATGAACAAAGTGTAATTATCCACATAATAAACATTTAACACTGCGTTGATGTAAACCGTGTTAATCGTTTTAATGCCACCTTTACATTGAATGACAATTTTAGTTTACGCGATTTTAGACTATAACGATACGTTTTAAGAGCAAACGAGTAAAACCAAAAAATAAATTGTGAATACATAACTGTCTACAATGCCCTAAAACACGAGGTGTTTATAGTCTTCCCCCTGTAAATGACCTTGTCCTTATGTCTATATGACACGACACTTGACGACGATGCATCTTGGTGAAGAGGTTGGATAATTCTTCCTGAATTTAACTATCACATTCCCACGTAAACTCAGGGTCCCCGCTATAGTTCTATAAAACCTTGAAAATTGACAACAGCTTCGCCTCAATTATTTGACGTCGCGATCCAGATTTCTACAGGCTCCTTCAATAAAAGTGAGCTTGTCCCATCCACTTGGAGCCTTCCAACGGAACGACTAAGATCGTCAGAAATAACATTCTCAAGTTGGAACATGAAACGTATTATGGACCATGCTCAAGCTCTTGAGGAGCTCAAGCTTGAAGCACGGCTCCAACCTTTTTCAAACACCTTGAAAGGTCCGACATATCGGGGGTGTAAACTATCCCCCATTGCAAAACGTACGGACCCCTTTCCAAGGCGAAACCTTAAGCATGAACTTTATCTCCAACTTGAAGCTTCCCCCCCGCTTCCCCCCCTTTTCCTTTCCAACGGTTTACGCTTTTAAATCGGCGTAGCTCTTTTTTCGATCGCGAGTGGTTTGAATCCTTTGTGTAATTCTGGATGATCCTTCTCCGTTTGTTCTTGCACTAATTCTGGACCAGAGAGATTGAACTTGTCCCACCTCGGTCCAACACACGGGTGAACACACGTTCGACCATAAATGCTTCAAAAACGGTGCAGCTTATGCTGGCGATGATAACTGTTATTGTAAGTAACTCGACAATTGCAAATGTTTTAACCTAACCATTCCCAAAGTCAATTACGCAAGCACGTAGCATATCCCTCGAGAGTTTTAGGATGGTTTCTCTCTCGCTTTGTCCCCTCGGTTTGCGGAAGAGAACAGTACACATATCCACAACTTGTACCCAAAGCCTTCATAGTGACTTCCAGAAATTTCATGCGAACAGGTCACGATCATATATAATGAAATATGTATTCCTGCTTTGTGACTACCTCCTTTAGGTTACATCTTGCCAGTTATCCTATAAGGATCCATTCCCCAATCATTGGCATAAAATGGTAGACTTTGTAAGTTCGGCAACGATCACCCAAATAGTGGGTCATAACCCTGTGAGATTAGGAAAGCTGTCGTGACAAAAATCCATGGATTTGTCCCACATCCATTGAAGGATCTCGGGTTGCACTAACAAAACCCGACGTCTCTGATGTTCGGCCTTCACCTTAGCCCAGTCCAAACATGTGGGTAACATAGTGGTGAGTGGGGCTTTCATATTGGGCCACAGTATAGGATTCTTCATACCTGGTACATCTTGTCAAACCCGGATGAAGATATTTAGACTTGTTGACTCGTGCATGAATCACAGTCCTTAAGATCGCAATAAATGGTAACCAACTTCCTCCATTTAAGGCACATATTCATCTGCACGTGGTTCCAACTTTTTCCGTTCTCAGTTTCTTCCAGACCCTTTTGAATTCTCAACCAATATACCCCCAACATCCTCCTTCTTGATGTTCTCCGGCTTTCGTGCTTCATCTTAGCTTAAGATTTGTTTAGGAAGATCCAAGCCAATAGTCATCACTAAGGCCCGAACCCTTAGTGGTTCTCGTTCCTTCCTGCTCAGAGCATCATAAACAAACATCGCCTCCCCTGTGTGATAACGAATTTTCGCAATCGATCACCACTCATCTAACCACGACGTTCCTACACTATTTTAATTCCTTCTGATCAAGAATGTGTTGTAAACTTTTGTGATCAGTGAACAACCGTGCACTTGGTTCCGTACAGATAGTGCCTCCAAATCTTTAGAGCGAACACTACTGCCCCAAGTTCTAAATCATGAGTCGTATAGTTCTTTTCATGAATTTTTAACTGCCTTGGATGCATAAGAAAACACCTCTTCTCTTTCAATCTACACAACGGCCCAAACCCTTCTTTGAAGCCATCACAGTAGCGATGAAATCTTCACGCTTCCTTAGGTAAGGCAAGGATTGGTGCACTGCACAGCTTATGCTTCAATAGTGAAAAGGTTGCTTTCTTCTGTATTTATCGCCCCAATCAAACTTGACACCTTTCTAGGTTAGTTTGGTCATTGACTTGGCGATCTTTAAAATCCTTCGATGAATCTTCTATAATAGTTTGGCAAGCCCAAAAAGTGGCGAATCTCCGTTGGTGTTTTAAGACGCCCCAATCTTTAATAATTTCAATCTTGGCAGGGTCAACGTGAATACCTCGACAGTCAATCACGTGACCGAGGAATTGTACCCTGGAAATCCAGAATTTACACTGGAGAACTTGGCGTACAATTCTTCCTTCCTTAACAATTTACGATCGCCTTAGGTGTTTCTTCAGTTCCTTTTACTTACTTTTGGAGTAATCAAAATGTCATCGATGAAGACAATACAAACTTGTCTAGATATGGTTTTACATACCCGGTTCATCAGGTCCATGAACACGGCGGGCATTAGCCCAAACCAAAAGACATGACTTTGGAGAATTCATATGACAGTACGAGGTCTGAATGCAGTCCTTGGGAAAGTCTTCTTCTCCTGAACTCTCAACTGGTGATGACCCTGACCTCAGATCGTATCTTAATAAAATACTCGATCTTACAGCTGGTCGAATAGGTCATCGATCATTGGGAGTGGGTAGCGGTTCTTCACTGTCAGTTTGTTCAGTTCCCTGTAATCGATGCACATCCGGAAAGACCCATCTTTCTTCTTTACAAACAGAACCAGAGCTCCCCAGGGTGAGGAACTTGGTATTATGAACCTTGTCCGGAATGTTTCCTGAATTGCTCCGCTAGTTTTCCTTCATTTCGGACGGCGCTAGTCTATATGGTGCCCGTGCTACAGGTGTAGCACCAGGTACCAAATTGATTCGAAACTCCACTTGTCGAGTGGCTGGTATACCCGGCAAGTCCTTAGGAAATACTTCAGGAAATTCTTGAACAACTGGCACATCTTCAAGTCGTTTTTCTCCTTTGACTTGTCCCATCGTCTTATTTTAAGTTTGCCCGTTGGGGGAAAAAAAAATCAATTGCTAAGAATACTGACATCCCCTTCGTAAATACACTTGAGCCTTAGTAAAACGAGATATGTTTACTAGGGGCCCGTGTTCATTGCTGCTTCTGTCACATCGACGATTAAAATCTTGTTCCAAAAGAATACGAACATCGTTTTCCGCACAGACAAAACTGCATGGACTTGGCCAACCAAGTCCATACCAATAATACGTCAAAACTACCAGTTCTATGGGCATTAGAGTCTATGTTTGAAAGAAATTATAAGAATTTAACGTACAACCTCGAATAATAGTGTTTTAACCCAACAATTCGCACCTCGGCGTAGTTCGACATATAATCATATCTAATGCAGTATGGATGATAACAATACGAGAGCAAATTGCAGTAGATCTAAAACTCCAATCGGCCACCGGTATACAAAATAAAATAGATGCAAATCGGTTGTTTAGGAGAAACGTACCCGTGTCGACAATGTTTGGTCCGGGTTTGCCCCAGTATTGCCACGGCATACACCTTTGCCCTGAGCCTATGGCATTTCCAACCCAATTAATCCCGGTTTTGTTTGTTCTTCAATTTTGGACAATTTCTCTTGAATGCCCCTGACACCCACATACATAACAAACGTTGCCCCTCTGATTAGCCCCAGTGTTGACATTTGGGGGATTCCCTGCATCACCAGATAAATGACCTAATTAGTTGTACTGGTCATTTGGGAGCACAAGGACCATCATGGTGATAGTTACATTTGGAACACAGAGGTCTAGGCCCTCCGTATGGTCTCCTGTCACATTGGCCTAGCGGCATAAGCTCGTCCAGTTTTTGTCTCTACATTTGGTTGCTTGATTCTAGTTGTTCCTGGCGGTGTCATCAGACTTTCTTTTGTTGTCAGCCTGACGTTCAGCCCAAGTGTTGATCTTCTTATCCATGAGTTCAGTGGCGAACTCAATGGCATCCTGCATAGTTTTTGGCTTAGTTGCCATCACACTGCCATGGATCGTGTCGGGCAAGCCACCGACATATTTCTCAACTTGGTCTATTTCTTCCGGAAACATCCGATCGCACATTAGTGCCAGTTCTTGGAAACGTTGGCTATAGGTTACCACATCGGTACCCTTCACCTTTAAATTCCACATTTCGAACTCCAGCTTCTTAATTTCACCCCTTTGGCAGTATTTGTCTGTCATTATCTTTTTCAGTGTCCTCCATGGCATTGCATGGGCAGCTTCAGGAGTAGTGGTCTTAACATGGGAGTTCCACCATGTAAGAGCATTTCCTTGCAGGGTACACGTAGCAAATTTGACCTGGCATGCTACTGTACAGTTGCTTATGCTGTAAACAGACTCCATCTTTTCAAACCACTGAGTGAGTCCAACAACTCCCTCAGTGCCCTTGAAGTTCAAGGGTTGGCATTTTAGGAAGTCCGGGTAGGTGCATTCACGAGCAACTTGCACAGGCCTTCTGGCACCCGTTCTTGAAGTATGGCTATCATCGCCATTCCTGGTTGCATCATGTGCTGCCAGTGCAGCAGTAATGCCTACGTGTAAGTCATTGCCTAATTTAGGCATTGGTACAGATATATGGTATGAGTGTCTATGACAGGTGTTGGTGGGGGTTGCACCTGGTTAACCTCGGGTCTTTCCTTTTGGTGCCATTTGTTTGAATCACAAGAAAACAAATACCCTCAGATTTCATAAAATCATAACTATGACATAACATATACACATTAAATAAAAAACGAGATCCCATCACACTGTGAATAGTACAACAGTTATTGAAATTCAACCATTGTATAACCAAATCGACAGTCATTTATAATAAATCGTCATAGATAACGTAACTCCGTCCATTTCATATATAACTTGGAAAAACACCCATTTCGGGTTCAGAAACAATATGATTACTACACTTAGGTTACAAGACAAAAGAAACCAACCTAAAGCCATACTAGCCGGGATATACCCAACACTTAGTATGCTGTACAAGATAGATAATACCTAACAAAAGACCGTACTGGGTAGCTAAACAAAACAAAAGATCTATACAGTCTGCTAGCTGGGAATAACCCATAATACTTAACAGGTTGCATAGCATAGCTACAACATAACCAAATCTAGGAACTGCTACCAGCCTCTCCTGGTGCAAATCAGCTAGTGCCGACCTATTTTGCGGGACACTGCCTCTGAAACTCGGCCATTCGGGGTCCTGTAGTCCTTTCAACAACTCTAATGCCTTAGTCAACTGGACCTGCCTCTGGTAGTCTGCCTGTAGCATCTCTAAAGTCACAACCTGACCTTACACGGTACAGCTGCCTCAACTGTGAATCACTGCCTGCTGACCCATCACAAAAGAACGTAATGCCAAGATCTCGGAACGTGTCATAATAGCTAACCTCTAAGGATCATCCCAATGTCTCGCTATCGAGCGGTGTTCGGGAAACCAGAGCCGCCTGATTTAGTAGTCGGATGTCTTCATAGTGGTACTGACTATCATCAACCAATGTCCCAACACTCTGATATATCTGGGTCTGCCTGTCCTGAGTATCCTCTATCACAGCATAGATATCCTGCGTGTCCTGCTCCTGGACTGTAGTAAGCTCTGTCACCCTAGTATTGACCCCTCCAAGGGTCATCGGTGCTACCTCCTCAACAGCCTCTCTCGGGTCTATCCAAACATCTCTAATCCCATAGCCGACCTCCTCGGCTCTCCATCGTCTGATCTCAATATCTATTGTACTGACAAACCCCATAGTCTGCCCTACGACCTCCAATCGGTCTAGTGGCAGCTGCAGCTGAACTCTCTCCAATCTCGTACCTAGGACCAAGGTCAATACCCAACCTCTTCCGAGGTGGTAGTGTAATTCTCGGCTTATCTGTCCTGTGGTCAAAATAGTACCTGCAAAAGCTGGTGATGAAAGTAGGTAGTGTGGAATGGATGAGAATGGATGGTGTCGCGCTCTCAACCGGATCATAGCAGCCCATAGCCCAACGGACAATAGGACTACAGTGGTAGGCATGGAAATGTGAGAGATGGTAAAGTGGTAATGGATCTGAATAGTGGTAAGTAAATGTGATGTGGTGGGTGTTAAGGCAGAAGTCTCATCAACCTCTTCCCCTGGAGGACGTATATATATGGCTCATCCCGAATAGATAGTCCAGGCAGATCATACGGTGTTCAAGTGGATAGAGTCGGCCGGAGCTGGTGCTCCACCTCCTCCTCCTCATCCTCGTCCTCGACAGCATCATCATAATCATCCATATCCCCTATCAGCAAGGTGATAAACTTCGCTGGATCCTTCCATGGGATACCATCGGCTCTTTCCTCTAGATCGGACTCAGGAACACATATCCTGGTGAATCTGCAGTGGGTGAGGCAGCAGCAGGTAGTGGCTGCTCCTCGACCGGAGTATCTCATCCTCCTAATTGAATGAGTAACTCAGGGTACATCGGCTCAGGAACAAAGTCCAGTGGGGGAGGTGACTGCGGCTCCTCGGGGCCAGGTATGTAGTTAGGCGATGGTGGAACCTCGGGGCCAGGTATGTAGTCAGGCGATGGTGGAACCTCATAAGCAGCCATATGTTACAATTAGGACATTTCTGCATAAATGGGTGGTCCATCGCCTTCCTGGTGAACCAATGTCTAAATCAGTCCCAACTGGAATGGATACTATTGTAAGTAACTATAGAATGCTCAGAATCTGACAGTGATAATTTCTGAAATCAAAAATTAGCTTAAAAAGTATGCTAACATAAGACTCTTATCCTTATAAATAAAAATCTTATAAATACGATATATCAATCAGAATATTAAATATGCATGCATCTAGCCTACCCGACAATGCCACAATTAGGTGTAATGTATGTCCTGTGAAAAACCCCTTTTGTATGAATAAGCAATGTTTGAAAACGGTTATAGTCCAGCAAAAACATTTTGACCTGGTTCTCTATAACCTTGGGCTCAATACCAATCTGACACCTCCAAATAGGTCCAGCGGAATAAGGGTTCCGGGGCATGTTACTATCTCAGATCAATACCACAGGAAGATATAAGAACGACCAAAAAGTCATTTAAAACTGATACATTAGATTTAATAAAGTATGTGTTACAAAAGCCCGAAGCTTTACTTGTTTACTTGTTATTATTACAAAGATTTTCAGCCCATAACAGATATACAAAATGTAATGCGACTAAATCTTTAATGCAAACTCAAATATAAGCCACCGAATTAGCCATACGCACCTCGTGTTAAGGACCTCCAGAAAAACAATGCATTTAAAACGGCAACATAAGTTGGTGAAATTTCCATAGGTTGTATGTAAATGTATAAGCAGGACCGCAAGACTTTCCCCGTGATAATGCAACAGATGCAGACATCACAAAATGTAATTACGTTTTCCTAAGCTCATGACACCGAAGCTCGACATAAATGAATATAATATATAAATATTGCCTACATTTCCCGTGATGATGTTCAACCCGTAACATCCAAAATCCCGCCATGAATACGTTTCGTTTCCATATAGCTAGTACACCGAACGGGGAGGTCAATCCAAATAGATCTATCTAAACTCACTCCGCAGCTTCCAAACCAAGAAGGAACATTTCATGATTCATGGCATAGTGGGTTTATCGCTCGTATAGGCCAAACACGTAATCCATGATAAAATGTACACTTACGTTTCAATTTCTTGTAAAAACAAAGCATGTTTTCCTCACCCCAAAACTAGTAAATCAATAATGTCAAACAGGGGGCTATGAACTCCACCTTAGTGAGTAAATTGATAAAAAACTAATCCCAAATACAAACGCGTCATGTATCGCCCGAATGCAACCTATTTATATTATAGGTCGAAACAGTATTCAAGTACGTGTCTAAAAACAAAACATATATACACCTATATAGTTTATCATCGATAGCCCGATCGGCGCTAACATCATAATAAGGGTCATGACATGACGCCGAGGAGTATAGGACACTTTTACATCGTAAATCCAACAATCTCACTACGACATCCGAGAAGCCTCATTTTAAATTCCCCCCTAGTAATATAGCACTTTGATAGACTAATAATCATATATATAATATATATATATATCTATATAGCTATATAACCATACTATCGTTTAAGTGAAATCGTATTTTATAAAGTAAAAAACGTTTATAATTACGGCTTTAGCACAAATACCATAACATTTGGTTCGTATTAAGTCCGTTGTCGCGTTTCATTACGCCCACGCTTTCGTATAAGACGAGTATCATAAGATAGCATTTATTAAGTTTCCGAGATTCTATTGATGAATAGTGTTGTACTGTTCTAACAGCTATACAATCGTTTTTATACTTTAAGTTTAGTCGTCTCTTATTCTTATAGCTCAGTATTTCGAACCGTTCTCGAGTAATTGAAAGTTTAACAAATTATTGATGTTAAAAAGTATAGTTCCTGCCATGCAAAGTAACTTTTATAAAATTTGTTTTATAAAGTATTTAGTGTTGTAAAACACGTAACTAGTATCTCCTTCGTTAATATAATCCGATTTTCGAGTTTCTTATCATTTTGGAATCATTATGAATTACTATATTTATAAAACCCTAACATGATGTTACCAAATTTTGAACCAAAACAGCAAGTTGAAGTTTGTTAATTAAAACATGTTTTAAAGTTTATTTTTGTAGATTATGCTTCAACACCTTGTTTACAACACTTCACAACATTTATATCTAATGTACATACATATATAAAGTCCATTAGATCATGTTTTGTCTAAGAGAGTCCAAGGTAACAAGATTAACATGTTATTTACACCATTTTCACTTGTAACTTATTAAGTTAACATTAAAACCCTAATTTGTACTTATACATGTTAATACTTAACCAACATGTTAAAACACTTATACATTCCTTTTAACATGATATTACCATCCATACATGTAAATAAGTTCACAAAAACATTGATCATAAGTAAAAAAATGCCCTTTCACATAAGCAAAATGTATCCAAATGTGATTTAGCTAAATAGAGCATATGAACACATAAAATCTTAGTTATGAAATGATTAAGATTTTAAATAACCTTGAGTGGATGAGTAGAGAAAATAATAACAATCACACCCTTAATTAACACCTTGGCTTGAAAATATAAGGGTTGAAAACCTAATTGTCAACCAAAACTCCAAATCTTGCAAATCTTGTTAAAACCTCTTCAAGCTTAACCAACCCTTCAACTCTTCTTAGAATACCTATCAGTATTGATGTATAAACACAATATGAGTGAATAAAATTAAGCTATGGATTCCCTAAAAAAACTTTGTGGAATGCCGTGGGTTTATTCAAGAGGAAATGGGAGAGAATTTTGCTGTTTACACATTGAAAAATGGAAGAAGTGGTTTACATGCTAGCTAGGCATTATATACAAGCAAGACTAAGCCAATGACACAAGGAAGGCCTCCAAAGGAAGGTTCCTAGTGCATTGAGTCAAGTAGCATGTGAATGTGTAAGACATAGTTCCCTGAAATTTTGTAATACCTCAGATTATTTAGGGCAAGGTCCTTGCAAACAAGATAATACATGATCTTATCTCCTATATTTCGGCCACATACTCATATTGATGATGTTATTTGATTATTTTGTTAATGGTATAATAGTGGAGGTATTCGATTAAGCGTAGTATCGGTTTTGGTGCTTCGGAATGCCGTAAACGCATTTTATCGCGAAACTAAGCAATTTACTCACCAATAAAAATAAAGATGAACAAAAGTTAATAATTATCCTCATAATAATCATTTTAACACTTGCTTGATTGTAAAACGTTAAATCCGTTTAATGCCCCGATTACATTGAATTATCATTTTTAGTTTACTCGATTTAGCTTAACGATTACGATTTAAGAGCAAACGCGTAAAACCCTAAAAGCAATAAAAATTTGAATTACATAAAATGTCGACAATGACCTAAAACAGAGGTGTTGTATATTCTGCCTTAATTGTGGAAGGGCTTCTTCTCTTAGACCCATTATCACAAACATTTCTTTTTCTCTTCAACGCCTTCAATGCTTACCAGGACGACAATTACTAACACCTTTTTGATTGTTCCAGTGTTAGATCAACTTTATGGCATTATTCAATATACATTCCATCTACATCATACCTAAGAATTTGCTATATCTAACTTTGGATTACTTTGGGTAGATCACTTCGGTTCTGGATGGATCATAGGATTGATTCTAACTAACACCTTATGACCTTCAGAATCGAGACGTGAAATTAAGATGTTGATAGGGTACTAATCGAACCATAAATCCTTTTCTTACAGTTTCAGCACATTGAGTCGATTAGATCATATTTTAAATGCTTTTCTCCCCTTATTTTAAATAATAAACACTTAGTTTACTTGAAATCCTTGAGATTAAAAAATGTCTTGAAAATTCCAGTGGAGAAAAATGATTAGCCATGAAATGGTTTTATGGAATATTTTTTTATAATGTTTTTGAATACAAAAGAATTTGTCGATGATGATGTATCCAAGAACATAAAACTTAATTTTCCGAAAAAACTCCCCCTCAAAATAGGACCAATTAGAAATTGTATGTCTTTTGAAAAACATTGTGAGGGTTAGGAGTGTTGAACACACAATTTGTTGAACGATATGAATTGTCGATCGAGAAATCTTAAAAATTGTGTTCAACTTTTGAAAAACAGAGTTAGAGGGCTACTCTTCTAACGTAAGGGGTAAGCGCACTGAAACGTACACTATCCTTTTTCTGAGCTACAAACATAAAAGTCTTATAAGAACATCTCAAACCGAGAAACGTTAAATTTTCTCCGTTGTGAGGATAAAGTTATAAACCTCCTTTATAAAAGTCCTGGTTATGTACAGATATGTTGCACATAAGCCAATTAAAAAATTAAAATGACATGTTTTGAAACTATTGAGCAACTCTCCTCGAAACTTCATTTACACACCCGTGTCAATGTTAATCGACATTTCTAAGCACGTAAATGTTATCGATTCCAAGAGACATGTCGAGAAGATTCTTTTTTGAAATTTTCTATTTTTTAGATTTTGTATTTTTATATATTTATCTGTTGTCCTCAGCATTGCTATATGATGGTGGAATAGTAATTCCAACTCTTGTCATGGTGTAGTTGTCTTGTCTGCTAGAGGAACAACTTTTGGAACCAACTTTGAACTTGATTGTTCATTGCTGTGGTGTTGAATTCCGAGTTCTGAACGGTTATAATCAAAAGTCATTTTGAAGAACGAGGCCTGAACTAATGTGAACAGACGTCATTTGAACATTGAGGAACGAGGCCTGAAGTGTTATTTTCAGCAGACGCCATTAGATGTAGCTCATCTTTTATGAAACCATTATGGCACTGGTTTCTTAGATATCAACATTTTTAGCAACCACACTCTGAGATTTTCTGGCTTTGCATTGTATAGTGCATCTGCATTTAAGTCAATTCTTTGTTGCTTTTGACCATTGAATGATGTACCTGCCTCTGAAACACCAAGTGGTATTGCATGCATCATATAAGTGATATCTATTATTGAACCATGCGTGGGTTTACTGGCAACCTTGCCCGTGCAAGAGTTGAATAACTTTCCTTTAAGAATCCACCTAAGACGAACATACTAAAGATTCAACCCGTTGGTTTCCATTAAGACTAGCTCGAATGCCATTTTGTGTCCATTTTAAGTATTCAATGGACATTTTCTTTTCTATCCACCATTTCCATGCCTTATTTGGATTCTCCATACAACTTTTAAGTAACTCTTGGTTTCTGAATAAGAGGTACTGGGCAACTGTTTTCTTATGGGGGTGTTGCTAATAGATTTGTTCGATTCTCTCTTTGGTTTACTAGCACGAATAGCACTACTTAGGCTTCTTAGTTTACAGCATTCACTTCATTCAGTATTTTAGAAACACAAGCATCATGACTAGAATTAAACACAAATTTTCCGACATCACACAAACAGCAATTCACATGGCGAAGTTCTGAAATTGAACTGTCATTGTACGCAGTTACAGATTTTGTTTTCTTAGAAATACTAGAAATCCTATGGTGGTCTTATACTTCCTTCTTTGTAAACTTCACTTGACTGTTGTTTGGAACGCCTTATCTTTTACTTGAATAGCTCTTAAGCTGTGTCTGCAACACTAGTAGTGTGATTACTCCTGTAGATTTTAAGACACGTGAGGATTAGTAGTCCTAGAAGCATGAGGCAACTCGGTTTTCTCTATTTTGTGTTATGCTAGTGGGCAATTCTATACAATCCTGGATTAAGCATTTTCAAGTGTATTTCCGCTTGTTTTCTATTCTGAGCAAAATTCTGTTGAGTGACTATTTAGATGAACCATCCGACACCATTAGTTTTATATACTGACTAGTTTCGTTGAAACCTTCACATTCAGGAGAATTTGAGAAAAAGGAGTCTTATTCCTAAAACTGATGATTTGGAATCCGTTGAGCATTGGTTGTCTAACAACAATGGTTATCAAACTAGTTTCCCTGAGACTCCTTTGGCTTTCTCAATGAGATTCTTTAACTCACTTATTGTGTCTATGTTCTTGTCTTGTCATTTAGCTTTCAAATCCTGTATTTCATGATATTGTTCACGTTCTTTTTGAAATACATTTGATCTGTTTTCTTTGCAAACTGAGTTGTTTTTCCATTTGTTCTTTACATTGTTGTAACGCAAGTTTCAAGAGAAATGATGTTTTTTCTAGTTTAGAAAAACTTTTTAACAAAAATTATGAACTTCTTTCTTAACCGATTCAGTTTGTTTCGAAAGCATTATGCAAGACATTCACATTCTTTTGACTTTATGAGATACAATCATTGTAATTAGTATGAGCATTTAAATCAGACAGAGAATGCAAATATGAACATATAACATCTTTAGACACACACTCTTCGAGAAGTAGATCATATATGTTTGAAAAATCAGCCTTTTCAGATTCAAGTTCGTCAATCTCTTTTTTAATGGATTCAACGTACTCAAAGTCTTCATGCATTTCCGTTTTTAGTTCATGAACAAAAACAATACTGTCATTTATATTTTTGATTGCAAGAAGGCATCAGTAATGATTTTATCCAAAACTTGCATATCGTTGAGCATTGGGTTACGAAAAGAACTCCATGTATGATTAGACCAAGCTGTTCACAACGTTCTAAAATGAATTAAAGATGTTTGTCATTTTGTTTGTAAGCTTGTCCTAACATTTACTACTGGATTTCGATACGGGTATAAGGCAACGTTTTAGCATGTTTAGCTTTGTCCTTATAAACGTTTTTCTCCCCATTGTCTTCCTAACTTCTAAAGCGCGATTTCAACTGATCAATATAGGTTTTGGCTGTGGTTTTGAAATATCATAACACTGTTTTGATATGTGTAATCATATGGTTTCACTGTGTCTTTATTCAATTTTGATCTACTCTCTTTTTCAAGAGTCACTGTCTCTTCCCCATTGGGGCAAAATCTGTTTGCATGATCAGAAGTATCATATGGGATCTCATACAAACATGGTTTTTCAGATTGAGCTATCTTGAGGTACTTAGGATTAGCAAAGGTTGATCTACATTAATGTCGCGATTTGGGTGCTAACAATGAATGTCTGAATTGATTGATTAACGTTTAAATAAAGAATTTCATATCAAAATCTTAATTTTTTTGTCTTTCAATCATTTTGACAATATCTCTTCCTTCCTTAACCTTTAAATCCGAAATGACCCTTACGTTTTTTCTTTGAGTTGACCTTCAAAATTGACTAGTTAAAAGACTCTTTATTTGACTAACTCATTGTGTTTCTGATTGAACAACTGAAATTTCATAGGCTATTATTTTTAAACCTTCTTATGTCATGTCTTTACGAGCTAATAGTCCTAGAAGTTACATTTAACTTCGTTTAGATGTATTTCATAATCAATTGTCCGGTCATTAAAAGTCATCTGGTAGTTTCTCAAACTCAGTCTGGTTTTTCTGCAGTGCAATCAGACAACATCCGACACTAGTACCTCCTCCCCATAAGCCCTACTAGTCTCATCAAGTGTTAGTTTTGCACTTTATCCAATTCTGAGTCAATGAATGCGATTTGCTTTCCCTTTAATTGCTTTAAAATCGTTTATGTTTTCCCATATTAAGATGTTAAATTTGCAATTAAATTAGCAAGCGCAGCACGCTCATCAACACATTCTGTAGCATTTTGGTCAACCTGATTATCATTATTACATATATTTGATGAATCAGGAGTGACATTGCTATCATCCTTCTCCAAAACATATGTGTCATTAATGGATTCAGGTTGCTCAGAATGTTGTCTTTCATTTGCAAACCATGATTTTCATCATGATATTGTACCTGTTTCCAATGGCTGACATAGAACTGGATTCTTCAGGTAAGACCTCCTGAATCTTTGCCATGAAACTGTAATGTGCTTCTAATTCGTTCATCAATCTCTTCATCCGTGTCCTCTAGCCAATCAGCTTGCTCTGCTTGCAGTGGAACACCTTGTTCAGCTTGTTTGCACATCATCATCTTTTCCTTGTGATACGTGTAGTCTTTAACCCGCTTTGGCTTCCTGCATTCCTTTGCATAGTGCCCAAATCCCTTGCAGTTAAAGCACTGTATCCCATTCTGTTGCACTACCTGACTGCCTACAGTTTCCCTAGCCCCAGCAACTGTCATTGTCCTTTGATTTCCCAAACTGCCCTGAACGATTTGTCGTTGTTAATACCTTTGGAGCGTGGTATCTCAGTCCTTGTTCATAAGAGTTTGAAGAAGTTCGAAGGTTGTTGTTGGTAGGTTTGTAGAGCCTTTTGAAATACTTTGCAAGGAGTGCCAAATTCTTTTGCATATCCTTATCCCTCTGAGCTTGTTCAGGATCACTGTCTTCTTCAGACACTGACTCAGATTGAGGTGTAACTGGTTTGGCGATCTCTTTACCTTTGTGTCTAGTAGATGCACTAGGTCTTGTAGAAGATGATGTTGCATTAGATCTTTGAGGTTTTGGTGCTTGATAGTAATTATCTGAATATGGTTGAGCAGCCGCAAGAAGTGCTAATGGATTTGCACTTTTGGCTATTCTCTCAGCACGGATATCATTAACTTCATTTTGATACTGCTTCAGAATGTCAAAAAGTGTGTGATATGAGATGGTGTCTATTTCTTTGATTTGCTTGACATCCGTCACAAAATCCTATGATCATTCTGGTTGAAGTTTGGAAGATAATTGAACATTCCACTGCATGTAAGTAACTTGCAAGTTGTTCCTTGTCAACTCATTCATCAGTTTATAAAACCGTGAGTAATACGACTCCATGATCTCCATCTCGAGAAGTAAACTTCCCAAAACCCCAGAACAGATTGTCTTAACATCTGTACGTCAATATTTACCCTGTTGTAGCCTTTCAATGCTATCCACATCATCATTAGCTGATGATGCATGCATCAACAGTTGAAAACTTCTCATTTCAGGAGAATTTGAAAAAGGAGTCGGTTTTCCTAAAACTGATGGTTTTGGAATCCGTTGAGCATTTGGTTGTCGAACAACAGATGGTTTATCAAACTGAGTTTCCACAGACTTTCCTTTGCATTTCTCAATGAGTTTCTTTAACTCACTGATGGCTATGTTCTTGTCTTGCATTTGAGCTTTCAAATCCTGTATTTCATGATATTGTTCACGTTCTTTTCGAAATACATTTGATCCATTTTCTTTGCAAACTGAGTTGATTTTCATTTGTTCTTACATTGTTGTAAAGCCAAGTGTTAAGAGAAATCGAGTGGTTTTCAAGTTTAGCAAAACTCTTTAAAAGCTTATTATGAACTTCTTTGTTAACAGATTCAGTTTGTTTCGAAAGCTTTTGTGCAAGACATTCACATTCTTTGACTTTATGAAGATACAAGCATTGTAATTCAGTATAAGCATTTAAATCAGACAGAGAATGCAAATACGAACATATAACATCTTTAGACACACACTCTTCGAGAAGTAATCCATATACTGTTTGAAAAAATTAGCCTTCTCAGATTCAAGTTCGTCAATCTTCTTTTTCAAGGGATTTAAACCGACTCAAAATCTTCATGCATTTCCGTTTTAAGTTCATGTTCAAAACGAAAGCTATCATTTTGTGATTTTATGGAAAGAGGCATTAATAAGGTTTTTATCAAAAGTTCCATATCATGAGCAGTTGGCATACGGAAACAACTACTAGTATGTTTAATCCAAGTTTATCAATAATTTCCTCAAAATTGATTGAATGTTAAATGTCATGTCGTTTAAAAACCTGTCAACTTTTACAATAGATTCCGAAACGGGTAAAAGGCAATTTGTTAGCAATTTTGGTTTTGTTCTAACAAACGGTTTTCTCCACATTGTCTTCCTAACTTCTTTTGCGCGTTCAATTGCAGGATTCACACCGTAAATATATTATAATATATAATAAAATATAAAGATATAAATAAGTGTAATAAACCAACAATCAATAAAACCGAGAAGTAGTATAAGCTCCCGGGTCGTTTTATCCCCAGCGAGGCTGACTGGTAAATCGATACGATCAAGATTTGATTTTTTGAGGAAGGAATGTTTGGGAAGTTGAAAGTCAAATTAATAATAAACGGACGTAAAACGTTTAAGAAAAACCTAGAAATTACAAAATTAAACTAAAAAACGAGAGCCCGAACATCCCGAACCAAGGGGGAAAACCTTAAAATCGTTTAAAAATACCCTACGAAATTTTTCACTTCTAAACTACTCTAGGGATCAAATAACGAAGAATGAAAAAGACTAGACCGAAATCGGAGTTCGTTTGACCCAAAAACGAGTCAAAACAAAATCCCGCACCCGGACCCGTTCTTTAAAAGATAAAAATTTGTAAAAATGACCCTATAAAAAATTTTATATTTTCTAACAAACAATGATAAAAAAAATTTTTCAAAAAGCAAAATATTTTTTTGATAATTTTTGTATTTTTTATGAATTAAATAAACTTTTAACTAAATTAAATTATAAAAAATATTAAACGATTACGAAAAATTCTGAAATTTTTTCTAAAAATACTTTACAACTTAACAATCCTACGAAAAATAAGAAACTCCAAACAGCTTATGCAATAAGCCCCGAAAATAAGCTAAACAGCTTATTAGGCTTAAAAGCCAAAACGTGTATAAGTTTAAAGTCCCTTGAGTCTTTAACGAAAAAGACCCAAGGGCGCAGTGGTAAGTGGTGTGTGTTATAAAGGGGATGTATCGCTTGGTCCCGGGTTCGAGTCTTGCTCACCCGGGCCAAGTGTCTTCCCTTTTTTTTTTTGAAAACTCAAAGAAGCAAAGTTGTTAAGCTCGTGGGGCTTAACAACTTTGTCAACTAGAGTTTTTTATGAAAAGCTATAAATAAGCCTAAAAATAAGCCCAAAAGTGGCTGTTTTAGCTTAAATGGCTTAAAAGCAAAAAGAGGCTAAGTCTTTTTAGACTTAGGGTCGAATTAAGCTAAGACAAAAACTAAAATAAGCTAAGGGGTCTAAACTAACCTAAATAAGCTAAAAAGGAAAGGAAAAGCTAAACTAATAGCTTTGGGAAATTATTATTGACAAGAAAAGCTTAAACAAAGCTTAAAGGCTAAAAAGCTTAAAGTAGTTGAACAAATAAGCTAGGAAAAGAGTAAATAAGCTAAACAACTATTTAAACTAACCTAAAATGCTATTGAAAGTTAAAATGAGCCTACTTCAGAACAAATAAGAGGCTAAATGAAAAATAAGCATCCTAGCCTAAGTCATTCAAAACAGTCAAGGTGCTAGCTTGGGCTTAGAAATAAGCCAACAAATAAGCTAACTAAAGTCTGAAACTTTAAGGACTTATACAAGAGCTTATTGGCTCTTGAAATAAGCCAATAACTTGGGCTTAAGTGGACTTAGAGGCTGAGAAAACTAAACCTAAAGTCTCCCCTTTGCACCAGGGGAGCTTTAAGGCTAATTCTCAAGGGCTTATTTGACAGCTTATTTTAAGCTGTCAAATAAGCTCTAAAAAACACAAATAAGCTCAAACAATTGAGGCTCAAGCTAAACAGCTTGTGCACCAATTTTGAGCTTTTAAAAAGCATAAAAACCTGCTGATTTTGTTAAATGAAAAAGGTCTTTGGGTTTTTTTTTTTTTAAAAACTGTGACAAAAAAAAAACTTGGGTAAACTTTGACTTACCAAAGTCAAAAGACAAGAGGCTTTTGACAGCCCTTTTTTGAACACTTAAAACACAAACTTTTTGATGCAAAAACTCAAACCTACAAGTGCTTAATCAAATAAGCACTTGTGGGTTTCTTAAAAACCTCACAGTTATGAAATAGTTTTAAAGACTTTGGAAAACAATTTAAAAACTGAAATACTTTTAAAAAACAGCTTATATGAGCTTAATAACTTAAGCTAGAACCAACCTCATGACCATAACCCATGCCAAAACCTGTTTTGACCCACTTTAAGGGTTACCCCAAACACCCCTTTACCTCAAAACTGTCAAGGCAAAGTGACTTTAAAACCTATTTTTAAGCTAAAACTTTGAAAACCTTTTATCTACTCTTACTTATATTGACCTACTTAAACTATTTTAACACTAAAAGTCCTAGCTTATTAAGAAAAATAAGCTAGTTTCTCAGCTAGCTTATTACACTAACTTGGCAGTTTTAAGGAGAAATTAAAGTTACATACATTAAATCTAATGGAAACTTACAACATATAAATAACAAGACTAAACAAATTGATTTTTGCAAAGATAAAACAAATAAGTAATATCTCAAGCTAAAAATTAAGCTAAGATAAAATTAGGAAATGAACCTTGGATTTTTGTTGTCTCAGAACCAAGGCCACTCTTTCTGAGTGAGTGGCCTAAAAACCTGACCTAATGGCTCCTTAGCCTCTAAACCTGAGCTTAAAAGCTCAATAAGCTCTTGGGAGCTTATTACCTCCTTGAGCTTCCAAATTTGAATGAACTTGAATGAAAAAGGAAGGTATTGAACATTAATGAACAAAGACAGTTCATATAAGCTTTTAACAAGTTGTGTAAAACTTTTGAGCTTAAGAAAATGTAATAAGCAAAAACACTTATTACGAGCTTATTGCTAAAAAAGGTTATAACTTAAATTTAAAAACAACAACACGATTGAACTTACTTCATTAATAACTAAAGAAGAGTACAAAGGTAGTAACAACACATTAAACTGAAATTGAAAAGATTTTGAGACTTAATTGCATGAACAATACACGAATTTAGAAAATTACAAAGGAAATTTAAAAACTAAAAAACTAACTATCTAATCTTCTGTCTTCATCTCTTTTATAGCGAGTTCTTGTGTTAGTTGTGTGAGAGGGGGAAAAACAAACGAATCCTAGCCCTCCAATTTCATCAAAAAGTAATCTTGGTCGTCGAATTAAGCCTTGGGGAGGTGGTGGATATGCCAACTTGCAATCTCACAGCTGGGAAAGATAGAGGGGGGGGGGGGGGGCGGTGATTATCCATGAGGTGGTGGTGAAGGTCTACGTGGTAAAAACGGGTATACACACCCGTGATTGTTTTTGGGGGGAAAAAGAAGGCGGGAAAGTTTGTTTGAGGTATAACAGAGTATAAGTTTGGGGGAGTTGACATGTTTGGCCCCTCTAGGTTACTTGTGTTATTGCACATTTCGTCCTTGTGGTTACATAACTTTTTGGGGTGGACTTGGCAAACAAGTCCCAAGAGTTTTAAATAACTCTTTGCACCCCACACCGTGGGTGGTACAAGTGTGGGGACGTGGCAGTTTGCCCCCCACTTGTTACTTTGCTCAATTGACAAATTGGCCCGTCTCTTTTCTTTTCTCTTTTACTTCTTTAAAAAAATATTAGGGATTTCAATTTCACTCCTAAACTTATATTTTCTTGACTTTGGCCTCGGAGTTGACTTGGGTTGACTTTTTGACTTGATTGACTTTCCGGCTTTGATTTGCTTGTCCTTTCACAACTTTACTAATCCGAGTTCCGTTTTGTCGTTTTGCTTGTGTTTTTTCGTCCCTTTATCTTAGTTTTCCGATCCTAGCAGCAATACAATTAGCAAAACAAGCGTATATTTGGCATTTAAGTCCGTTTTGTTGGTTATTTTAGCTCGTTTTAAGTAAAAGGGTTGTGTATTTAAGTCACATACCAAAATCCCCCATACTAAGTATTCGTGTCTCACGTAATGTTTAAGAAGTAAGCATATTACGAAAAACTAAGAATCTCAATACCCCCTCGACATTAACTTTGAAAAGTAGCAAAGTGTTTGTCAGGAAACTAAAGAATCAAAGGCTTCGAAAAAGTCAGTTTCACACTTTTTTATTTGTACACTAACTATCCCTAATATTTTTGGATTTTTCTTTTTCTTTTCTCGACTACTTGTTTGACTTCCTTTATTACATTAACATTGGGATCATAGAATGAGAAACACCATAGAATAATCTACGGATGTCCTGACGGATAAAAGTCATCGGCTCCCTGATTTTTTACTAGATACCAAACCAAGCAATTAAACAAGATCATTTGTCACTATAAGTCTAAAGGCAAACACTCATACTTATGACTTGTGAACTTTACCTCCCAACATGAGTGTATGGTATAAATTGTGTGTACTCATTTCCAACTCAACCATAATCACGCTTTTTTTTACCATAGTCGTGATTCAAGAATTAATCATGACTCAAAGCAACAACTTATTTAGGACCTTGTAACTTGATATTAAAGAACGAGATTTAACTTAGAACTTTTAGCAACATTTTTCATCTTTATAATCCATAAGTTCTTTAAAGCTAAGGAATGCGGTTTGCTTAGTTTGAACACCAACCTAGGCCTCCCTCCCTAGTAGGATACACCCCAACGACCGATGTTCTTATTTAAAACCCACCCCGTTGCTAGCGTAGTGGGAAATCACAACAACACCTTCTTCCTAATATGGCTAAGGATTTGTGTCTTAGTTTGAACCCTCACCTAGACCTCGCTTCCTGGTGAGATATCACAACACACCAAATCCTTAGAAGTAAAGATGTCTTAGTTTGAACCCCCACCTCGTGGTTAGCGGAGTGGGATATCACGACACATCTTTTACTTGCTCCATATAATCAAATGTATGCTTCATTGGCAAAATTTCAATATTCATGCATTTTTGCATTCATACTTCATTCATGCTTCTTTGGCATTTTACTTTCGAATTATTAAGAACAGAAAAATCTCGCTTTAAAGAATCAGATTACAAATTTGAAGCTCTTTTTAAAAACATCGATTGACTTAGTTGAACTGAATTGAGTACGTATGATTAGGTGGATTAAGAGCTAATGGGAGAAAAAGCCACAGGTTACTCATATAAGTTTTTGTTCAGCACATAAACTTATATTGAACTCTATCACTTCTTGTTCTTCACCTTATTAAAATTCGAAGCAATCGAATTCGTGAAAGCTTAGCCTGAAGGAACTAGCTAGGGCTCAACACGCCCGATCGAGTCAAAAATTATTCTCATTCTACCCATTAGGAAAGTCAAAACTGTGACAAAACACTTATTTTATTTTTGAAAATTTTTAAATTTTTTCATTTTTTTTTTGGTATTTTTGCAAAAATTTGGTGGTAAAACGGGATTACGTGATAACAACGACTGCAGGCAAAAATCAAATCGAAGATTCCCCCCCATACTAGAACTAAACATCGTCCTCGATGTTTCAAAGGGGTATCTACGTAAATCTAAGGCCGTTTATGAAGTGTGCCACAAGATAAAACGTTAGTCGATTAGATTTGGATACTGGATTCCCAAAATGAAGCTGAGGATGTGAAACTCTTGTAGATACTGCAAGCACGAGAGTCTTCACAATCCGGGAAATCCTGGACATACAATACAAAGCACACAAAACATGGACAAAACACGGGTAATGGAAAATGAAAGCCTTCTCACACAAAAACACTTATTTATTACATACTACGGATAAGCATGGGGTGCCTCCCACGAAGCGCTTGTTTAGGGTCGCTATGCTTGACCCGTCCCCCCGGAGTTTTGAGATAACTCGACGGTGCCATAAGGAAAAACTTGGACAATGGTGAATGGTCCAGACCAACGGGATTTCAATTTGCCCGAGAAAATCTTCAGTCTAGAGTTGAAGAGGAGAACACGATCACCAACGTTGAAAACGCGGTTTTTGATCTTAGCATCGTGTATCCTCTTGGTTTTCTCTTTATAGATCAGAGAGTTCTCGTAGGCCTGATCACGAAGTTCATTTAGTTCATTCAGTTGAACTTTCCTGTGATCACCCGCAGTTTGAACATCAAAATTTGTATGCTTGAGAGCCCAGTAGGCTTTGTGCTCTAGCTCGATCGGTAGATGACATGCCTTCCCGTACACAAGCTTATATGGAGTACACCCGATGGGTGTTTTGTAAGCTGTGCGGAAGGCCCATAAAGCATCATCTAGTTTGTCCGACCAGGAGGCACGATTTTCTCCCACGGTTCTCTCAAGAATACGCTTTAAACCACGATTTGACACCTCAACTTGCCCACTTGTTTGTGGGTGATACGCGGTGGAGAGACGATGAGTTACTCCATACTTAAGCATGACCTTTGTAAATTGGTCATTGCAAAAGTGAGTTCCGCGATCACTTATGATAGCTCGGGGTGCACCAAATCGAGAGAAGAGAGTTTTCAAAAATTTACAGACAACTCGGGCATCATTGGTGGGGAGCGCTTTTGCTTCAACCCATTTTGACAAGTAGTCAACAGCCACGAGTATGTACTTGTTCCCTCTTGAAGACGGGAACGGCCCCATAAAATCAATGCCCCAGATGTCAAAGATTTCGCAAACTTGGATGGAGTTTTGTGGCATCTCATCACGTTGCGTAATTTTTCCTTGACGTTGACAAATGTCACAACGGGTGACAAAGTCATGGGCATCCTTGTAGATGGTGGGCCAATAGAATCCTGAATCGAAGATTTTTCTTGCTGTGTAATTGGCACCATAGTGTCCCCCAGTAGGTCCACTGTGGCAAGCTTTGAGAATGTCTAAAGCTTCTTGCCCAGAAACACAACGTCTGATCACTTGGTCAGCACAGTTTTTAAACAGAAAGGGATCATCCCAGAAATAATGCTTGACATCCTTGAAGAATTTATTTTTTTGTTGGGATGTCATTCCCTTGATAACGAATTTCCCCGCATGGTAATTTGCAAAATCGGCAAACCATGGGGTACTATCATCTTTAAGAGCAATAGATCCAAGGGTTTCGAGAGGAAATGCTTCATTTATTTCCTTGTTCTCGAGAGTTTTGTCCTTGATGCGGATTTTCAAGTCTAGACATATGATCGGCGGCGGAGATTCTCAGCTCCTTTTTGTCTCGAATTTCAATATCAAATTCCTTGTGAGCAATAAGACCACCGCATGAGTCATGTCCTAAGCATCCCATTCTTGGCAAAAAGAAACTTGGATGCAGAAATGGTCAGGTATACACTATGCTTTTGGACATAACAAGATATGAACGAAATTTTTCTCAAAGGCATACACTACAGCAAGTAATCTTTTTCATTAGAAGTGAAATGAGTTGACCACGTTCAAGTCTTGCTAGCATAGTGATAGGTTGGAAAATGCTTGTTAGTTTTCTTTGCCCCTAGGACTGCCCCCATTTGCGAAGTCGCTAGCATCGCACATCAGTTCAAAAGGCAAGTCCCAGTCGGGAGCAATTAAGATCGGAGCCTCAGTCAACTTCTTTGAGTGTGTTAAAGAATCGACACACTCTCAGAAAAAAGACAAACGGAGTCTCTTTTCAACAAATGAGTCATAAGGACGGGCAAATTTTGAAATCCCGAATGAATCGTCGTTAAAAACCGGCGTGCCAAGAACAAACGGACACCTTTGACTGAATCGGAGAGGGAGTTTAGCTATTAACTTCGACTTTAGCTCTATCAACCTCAAGTCCCGACTATAGAAATTTTATGGTCCAGAACAATGCCTCCTTACCTTGAATGGCTCTTATCCCATTTTAGAGACCAAATTGGTGGCTTCACACCGTTTCAACATCTTATTCCTAAATGGTTAGGCATTAAAAAAGAGTCTCCAAAGACCGAAAAGTCATCCATGAATACTTCCATCGTTTTTTCAATCCATACCGTGGAAATTGCCATCATACATCTTTGGAACGGCCCGGATCATTGCATAGCCCAAAAGCATGCGACGATAGCAAATGTTCCGTATGGCATGTGAAGTTGTCTTTTCCTGATCTTTGGGTCAATTGGAATTCTGAAGTAACCCATAAACCATCGAGGAAACAGTAGTATTCGTTTCTGCTAGTTCTCTCAAGGCATATGGTCCATGAATGGTAATGGGATGTGGTCTTTCCCGGGTGCTTCATTAAGTTTTTACTGTAATCAATTACATACTCGCCATCCCGTGACCAATCGAGTAGGAATCAGCTCATTCTCTTCATTTGTGATGACAGTCATACCTCCTTTTTTAGGTACACAATGTACCGGGCTCACCCAAGGGCTGTCAGAGATGGGGTAAATCAATCCAGCGTCAAGGAGTTTTTCAACCTCCTTTTTGATAACATCGTGAATTTTTGGGTTTACCCTTCTCTGACTTTGCACAGATGGTTCATAGTCCTCTTCCATTAAAATTTTGTGAGTACAAAATTCCGGGCTAACACCCTTTATGTCGGAGAGTTTCCAAGCGATGGCTCGCTTGTGGGACTTAAGAACCTTCAGAAGAGCTGCCTTTTCCTCATCTTTTAAGTCTTTAGCAATAATGACAGGCAACTTGTCGTCACCTTCTAAAAATGCGTATTCAAGATGGGGTGGCAGTTCCTTTAGTTCAACCTCGGGAGGTTCATTAATGGAAGGTTCAACGGTTTTAGCTTCACAGAGTTTGAGTTCTTTCCTACCTCCAGGCATATATTGTTCATGATTTGGGAGGGGGGGTGGTGGTTCACTGTTCAAAATTTCTTCTAGAATCAGGATGTCCCCCTCAGGATCCTGGTAAGTAGGGTCAACTTCAGATGAAGTTGGATCATCTTCTAGAGCAAGAAACGAATCTGCTTCTTCCATTAAGAGAAAATCACTATCCCCGAAAGGAGTGAGAGTTGGAGAAGCAGTGGAAACAATAGGCTCAAAATATGGAGTGGGATTGCCACTCGCGACCACACTTGAAAATCCTAGGACCTCTTGAGAATACTCATCACAAGCCATATCGATGACGTCGATTTTGTTGACCGTCATATGGTTGTAATCAGCTGTGTATTTTGAAGTTTGGTCCAAGTTAAATGTGATGGCTTCTTTGCCAACACGAAGGGTAATCTCGCCTTCATAACACTATCAAAGCATGAAATTGTTTTTAAGAAACACGCCAAGAATTAAGGGGACCGGGTCTGGTTCAAAATCAACAACTACGAAGTCAGCTGGAAATTGAAATTTTCCCACATTTACAAAGACATCTTCAGCAATACCGATTGGTTCAGTGATTGAACGGTCTGCTAGTTCTAATGTCATGCAAGTTGGGGTCAATTCAGGAAGAGATAGACTTTTCCATACAGAATAAGGCAAGAGATTAATGCTCGCACAAATTCGGCCAATCGATGCATGTAGTAATACCCCGTAAATTCACAAAGGAATCAGAAATCTCCAGGGTCCTCCAAGGTTTCTTTGGTAACTTGTTGCGGTATGAACCGCTGAACATTTTCATTTTAAAGGAGTCCTGCCTATTCGCTTAAATTTTTCTTTGTTATCCACTTAAGTGATTTTTAAAAGTCGAAGCAAATTTAGGATGAGCATCAGGCATCGTAAAGCCTAATCACGAAACTTAAATCTACCAAAGATTTCCATAGAATGTCTCGATTTGATCGATAGCTTTTTTCCTTTCGCCTTTCATCATTCTTCGTGATGGAATGGAATGATGCTTAGAACTGGAGTAACAACAGGACAACATTGGGCTCAGGATTATGGATTTAGATCTGATTTGAACAACAGAGTTGGAAGTCTTCGGTGCTTCCGTTATTAGCAGGAGGCATCGTGTCCTTTGTCACTCAGTGTCATGATAAACGGCTTTCGCTCCTTGGATGGTAGCACCACTTCGGTAGTGATACTTTAAAATCTTCCATTGGGTTGGTAACAGTGTTTACCAGAAAGAGTTCCATAACCGGAAGTAAAAAGCTGTATTAGCATTTACAATTTTGAAAGCATATCAGTTAAATTTGCCATTCTGGGATTGCAGTTTTGTCCTAGGTTTGCCATGTTTCTCACACTGCATCATTTGCTAGTGACATATCTTTCAAAATCTGTTTAGACACACCGTGTGACTGAGGAGCAGGTCCTTAGAGCTCTTGGTTGATATCTACGGTTGATGAACGGAATGTCGATAAATCTGACCTTGGTTAAATTGTTTCACTCTGTTTTGTATTGGAAGTTATTTCCTCTATTGAAATTGTTTTTGAATATTTGCATGAGGAATCTGAACTGGAGGAAAACCAGGAGGTCGTAATTTGGTTTAGAGACCATCGGAGGTCGATAACAGAATTAGCTTGGTTAAATTGGCCGCAGCGGCCTGGGACACATACTCTTTGAATGTTGTCATTGTACATGATGCTGTTAGTGTTGCGTGGACAGTTTTGATAAGCATGACCTCTCCCACAAGTTACACAACTTTGTATTCAACCGCTTTTACGGTGGCGAAGCTGGGGTTTGGTTCTTTCTCGAGAATTAAATGCCCGAACCATGTCTTTGAGTTCAGCACATCAGATGAAAATAGCTGGGGTGGAAGAGCTTGTACACATTTAGCTACTACAGCTTTGTTTCTTGACTGACGTACCGTAGACTTGCTCTCGATAATTTTTAAACATTCTCGAGGATTTTGTGTCTAAGAAGTTACCACGGCAGCTTGAGTTCAATGAATCTTGATCATTTTTGCATTAGGGATTATAGAAATGTATCGAGTTGATTCAATTCTGAAAACCCATGATGAGGGCATCCCCTAAAAAGTTCATTGAAACGATTCCCAACCGTCATAAAACGTCTCATCAAATTTTGCTGAAATCTCGTGATTTCATTTCTGAGATTATGTCCCGTTTTAGAGGGTGGGAAGAATTTGTTATTAAAATTTCAAAACAAGATCATCCATGATTTCAATCGACCGAGGGGTTTCTTTTTTCTAGCCAATCCGGGCTGCCCCTATCGATAGAAAACGTGAAAAGCATAAAGCTTAACCGACGTATTTGGTACTTCGGAATCTCATCGTAGAAGATCTTGTTGAAATAACTGATGTGAGCATGTGTGTCTTCTTTATCTTGTCCAAAAATTGCTTGTTATTGGAACAAGATTTAGAAGACCAGCTTGATTTCAAAGTTATTCCGGTGATTTCCGGAATACCTATGTCGCATCTCGTAACCCTCGTTGGGTGCTTCGCGTATTTGCGCCATAGTACGAATTATCAGCATCGCAACTATGGGAGGATTATCAGGTTTTCTCCAAGGTTAGATGATTCCAACAGAATTTTGTCCGAACTTGTGGTTGTCGACGCTACAGGGCTTAGAGAACTAGTGCGCCTGCACAAAATAGAGTTACAAAAGGAAAATTTACACTAATCTTTTTTTTTTGTTTTTCAAAAGATTGATTCACAATTTTATTTTTAACGCCACGGAGATAGGACAACTTAAACCAATTAATCTGCTTACTTCACGGTAGCTCTCAAAAAGATAAACTCACAGGTGAGCGGAGGAGTAGGAATAGCGCGAAGCTTATTTCTCCTTTCGGGTCGTAGTTCCTAGGAACAACCCTCCTTATACCCACTTTATAGTTTGTTCAACTTTCCGAGGTGAGCCGTACGTCGTAAGAGACACAAAAGGCATATTTAAATCTTTGTTCGAGTTGGGTAACCAACAAGTTCACCGGAACTTATTATGATAATACCTCAGTTGAGAATATTATATTTTGGTATTTTACCAAGTTGTGAATTTTATTTCTTTTTTATTATGGACAATGTTTTTATATTTTTGATTTTTTTTTTTTTTTTTTTTTTTTTTTTTTTTTTGGATTTTTAAATGATAATTATACTAAAAAGAAATGAAAAATATTTTTGTACTTTTTTTTTTTTTTTTTTTTTTTATATATATTTTTATAATAAAAGAAAATATTCACAGTTTCGAAAACAGATGGTCAAACGTAAAGACAAACGGTTGCACAGCCTCCCCGGCAACGGCGCCAAAAATTGATCGGTTGAGATTACACTAAATATATATATAATATATATTAAAATATAAAATATATAAAGGAGTGTAAAAACAGCAGAGTCAATGATACCGAGAAGTAGTATAGAGCTTTCCCGGGTCGTAAATCCCCAACGAGGCTGGAATGGTAAATCGATACGAATGAATTGATGATTTGAATTGAGAAACAGATGATTTTGATTTTTAACTAGATAAACTAAAATTAATTAAAGAAAACTAAAATTATTCTACGGGAAACAAGCAGTGGGAAATGGGAATCTTAAATAAACTACGGGGAACAAAAATAGTTATACGGATAAATCCTAAACTACGGGAGCATAAATAATGGCAATGAAAATCCTAAGAAATCTACGGGGAACGTCATTAGGCTAAAAATACTTAACTAAAATAATTAAAACTAATAAACTAAATTAAACATGCAATTATAGACTACCGGAAATTAAATCGCAAGCCTAAAACTAAAAATTATAAAAATAAAGTCCTAAAATTAATTTTAAAATTTTAATAAATCAAAAATATTCTAACTTAAAAGAAAATGTAAAAATTTTCAAAAACGGAGTTCAAAAACGAACAAAACGGTAAGAAACGAAAAATCCGGGCTCGTAAACGGGCCCGGAACTGAAATTTTAGCAAAAATTACCCTACATAAGTTTTTATATTTTTAATATAAACTAACTGATTAAAGAAAATTTTATAAAAAAGAAAAATATTTTTTTGTTAATTTTTGTATTTTTTATGAATTTTCTAAGATTAAAAACTAATTAAAACTAATTAAATATAAAAAGTCAGAAAATATAACTATAAAAAATCTGAAAAAATCAAATTAAATAAAGAAAAAGTTGAGAAATCTAAAAATATAAAAAGCCCTAAAAGTTACTGTAGCAATTATAACTAATTAAACTAATTAAATCTAAACCTAATTTAAATTAATTAAATTAAATAAACTAACTAATGTTAACCTAAGGGACTAACAGTGAAAGGACAAAAGGACAAACGGGGTAACAGGCTATCTAACTACAGGGACTAACAGAGGTAACTACAAAAGTTAAAATTACACAATTGGTCCCTGAGAGGGAACCCGATTACAACCTAAGTCCTAAGTGCTTATTATCAAAAAGCTATAAAAGAAAAGTTGTTAAGGGGCTTAAGGGGAGCATTTTTCATAAAAGGTGCACAAGCTGAAAGGGTCTAAATAAGCTAAAAAAATGAGCTTATTGGGCTGACAGAAGCTTATTAAGCTTACAAGCTTATTTTACTTTCTTATTGGGATTTTAAGCTGCAAAATAAGCTAGAAACTAATGGAATAAGCTCTAAGGCCTAAGGGTATCCCCTAAATATAAGCTAGGTCACTAATAAGCCTAGAATAAGCTAAAAATGACTTAAGCTATGTTGACAGTTTTAATATAAAACAGAAAAAGGTGCACTTTAAGCTAGATCTAAGCTATGCTAAAGAGTGAGTTAAGCTACAAAACTATGGGGGTTTAAAGAACTACTAATAAGCTACAATAAAAAGCCAAGTCCTAAGTGCTTAATACAAAATAAGCTAGATAAAGAAGTGCTGAAACTTGGTGCTCAGCACGCAGGGAGATACAACCGCAAGGGCTTAATGCTTTTTGAGCTTTGTGCACTAAGCTCTCAAAGGGCTTATTAGCCAAAACAAAGCACAAACAGATTTACAAGGCATATTATTGACTTATTGTCAAAATCTTAGGGCTAAGGGGCTTTATAAGCAGCTGATTTTGGGTCCTTCAAAAAGTCAAGGTTATCCAGAAAATTAAATGTAACACACTTTGACTATTAGTCAATAAAAAGGACAGAACATAAGGGTTTTAAAAAGGGTTTTGTGACTTAAGTGAGCTCAAAATTATATAAGGGTTGCTTAAGCAGTATAAGGCAGCTTAAGCATTAAGGCTTATTTTTTTTTCTTTGAAAATTTGACAAAAAGGTAAATGTTCACAAAAATCCAATTTTATACTAAATGTCATGAATTTTTTTGGTTTAATTAAGCACACACACTCAGCCTAAAATGGCTGAGTGCTTGTGACCCATACCACAACCAAAATGACCCATTTTCGGGTCTTTACCAAACACCCCTTTAAGTAAGTCAAATATTCTTTTAAACTTGAATTAACAAGAAAAAACAATGTAAGTTAACCTTAGCTGTAGAAAGATTACAAAGAGGCAAGTAAACACAATTTTTAAGGATTAAGAATTGAGTTATAAGATAAATAAAATTTGAAAAACAAGAAACTCAAGATTAACTTCGAACTTGCATTAATTTGTTTAAAAATAGTAACATTACATTAAAAAAAGTAAGCTGCAAACTTAAATTACAAGTTAAGTAAAAATTAAATAAGAAAAGCTAATTAAAAACTAATGTGGTTCGGCTTTGGTTTTCTTCAATTTATATAAGCCTTCTCTTCTTCTCTTTGTGTTTCTTGTGTGAGGTGAAGCTCAGCAACAAATCCTAGCCATTGATGAAGTTTGTGCTTCTTTAAACATCAATCCCGCCATTGATATTTCTTGGGGAGAGGGAGATTGCCAGCGTGGCCTTGAAACAGGTTAGTGGGTTGTGGGTTTAGGTTGGGACTGGGTAAACGAGTGTGTGGGTAAAGGAATGGAGTGGCTACATGTGATGGTGGGGGGTTCAAGGAGGTTGGCGGGAAAACGGGTTGAGAGGTGAAACGGGATTGGTGGCAGGTTTTTAAAAGTTTCAAATGCACAAAAAGAACCCCCCCACTTTTCATTCTTGTCACTCTTTTGTTTCTTTTCTTATTTAGTTATAGAAAAGTTTGAAAATAGGCATAAACAGCCCTTGTGTTTTATAAACAAAGAATTAAAGAAAGAATTGTGGTTTGGCAGTTTCAGCCCTTGGCCTTTTTAAAAGGAAATATGAAGTTTTTGGAAAATGCAATTTCAGTCCCTCTGATTGTTTAAACCATTTTTCTTTTATATAACCATTTTTAAAAGTGACAATTTTAGTCCCTAAGGTTTATAAAAAGTTGTTTTGGGCCAGTATTGGGCTTGGGTTTGTGTATTGGGCTTGGGTTTGTGTATTGGGCTTGGGTTTGTGTATTGGGCTTTTTAAGGCTCAATAAGGTTTGGGTGGGTTTTGTGTGTACAATGGCTGAGATTGGCTTGTTCAAGGGCTAGGATCGGGCCTTCAAAGTCTTCATAGTCTCTGTCAATTGCACACAAATGGGCTGTTGACATTGATTGAGGGCCCATTTGGTTTTTCACAGTCTTCGTTAATATACTATTGTGCTTTCGGCCCAGCAATGGTTGAGATTGCATCCAATAGTAATCTTCAATTACGGCTCCGGTTTGACTGTTATTTGTTTGAGTTACTTTTGACTTTGACTTTTCTGGTCTTTGGCTCTGCTATGCATTGTCCTTCACAGCTTTGTCCATTCCGAAGTCCGGTTTGTCGTTTTCGCTTTTTGTTTTTCGTCCTTTTTCTTTGTTATCCTTTTATTCCCCTGCACAATACATTTAGCAAAACAAGCGTATCTTTGGCATTTTAAGTCCGTTTTTGGTTATTTCAGCTCGTTTTTAAAGGTAAAAGGTATGTGTATTTAAGCACATACCAGGGGTCTAGATGTTGTACCTATAACAGTTTCTAATGGGGATAACGCATTCACATGTTGTGAGTAATTCTTGATGTCAAACTAGTTGAAAAATAGGCAAAAACTTGTAAAAGTTCACAGGTTTGGGTTTAGAACGGCTATAATGATTGTTTGTATGCATTTGAGTGTTCTTAATCATGATTATATGTTAAAATCTTGAATATTCTTAGGTTTTCATGTGTATGTGGGTCGAACAAGTCATAAGTCAAGATTTATGTGGTTAATTCATGAGCTAAAGATGTTAGAATGTTTCCTAGATGCTAAGAGATCAGTTTAAGTATTGGATATATATCGCATTAGACAAGGTGAAAAATATTGGTGCATAATTTGAACAGGAGAACTATATGCTTTTTCATAGGCGAACTATACATATGCATTAACACAGGCGAACTATACCTTAATACATAAGCAAACTATACACTATGTGTAACACAGGTGAACTATGCATTTTTACATAGGCGAGTTATACACTTGAATTCACACAGGCGAATTATACACTTGTGGCAACCCAGGCAAATTATACACATTTACACAGGCGAATTATACACTTGGCTTAACAACAGGCAAACTATACACAAATGTATAGGTGAACTATACACATAGGATTAACACAGGCGAGTTATACGCATACACTAGGCGATTTATACAAGTTTTTTTTAGATGAATAAAATAATTAATCTAATAATCTTGGTAATCTAATATCATAACCTAATCTAAGTATAATTAAACCTTAACTTATCACTTAGTGATTAATGTATGACTAGTTTTTCCTTGGATATCTTTAGTGATTGCAATGATTTCTGTAGATTGCCTATAGTTAGTGTGTTGTATGATTATGTGTTTCTCCTAGGTTCATGTGTGTTAATGTTTTGCCTAGTGTCTGAGTGCATAACACCTCATGTACATCAGTCTTGCATTGTCTTTCAGTGATATATATATATTTGCTTGTATATGAACTGTATGTGACAAATCTTAGGAGAATTCAGTCTTTCATACTGCTCAATCAAACCAAACATGGATCTGGAACTTGTTCCAAGAGAAAAAACTTGACATTAGAAAATGCAACGGAGGGGGAACACCAAGGAGACACCCATGAGGGAAATAGAGAGTAAGGGGAATAACCGGGATGAGACTCAATCCTAGAAAAGATCCAAAGAGAGCCACAATTCCAATTGTTCTGGATGCTTTGGCTCTCACTCCATGCTACTCTTCATTTCTCATCACTGCAGATGTTCCAGAAGTCTACATGCATCAGTTCTAGGATTCTATTTACAAGCATTACACTTTCTACAGATTCAAAATGGACAGAAGGAAGAGATTCAAACTCAATCTGGAAGTCTTCAGAGATATCTTCAAGATCTACCCTAGAGTACAAGGTCAAGACTTTAATGCACTTCCTACTGATGAAGAAATTGTGTCTTTCTTAAGAGATATTGGTCACACTAGAGAAATCAATTCACTCAATGATATTGTTGTTGATCAGATGCATCAACCTTGGAGAACCTTTACTGCTCTTATTAACAGAAGTTTATCTGGAAAGACAACTGGTCTTGATAAGCTTCGTCTCTCCAGGAACATAAATCCTTAGGGTATGTTACCATCAGAAGAATGTAGACATTGTGTTGAACTACTATTGGAAGACTTCGTTTACCAGATTGACAACAAAGCCTACAAAAAGCAAGAGAAGATGTACTACCCTTGATTCACCAAAGTTATCATTCACTACTTCCTTACTCAAGACAAGACACTCTCCTAGAGAAAAAAGATCAGGATGCACACCTCCAAGGATGACTATTTGATTAACACTTTAATATTTGTCTCTGCAAAAGAAGAAACTCGAATCTATGGTGTTATACTTCCTGATTCTTTAACCAGTCCTAAGATGAAGGAAACCAAAGCGTACAAGACTTACCTTGGTTTTGCTATAGGAGCTACACCTCCTAAGAAGGTGCGAAATTTCAAGAAGCCAGCTTCTCCCAAACTCCTACAGACCTAGTTTCAACTGAAGAACCTACGAGAAAGTCAAAGAGAGTAAAAAGACCTGCAAATAAGACTACTAAGGCTCTAGCAAGAGGTGTTGTTATTAGAGAAACTTCTGAGATACCATTGTCTAAGAAAAAGGAAAAGGTGGATGTTACTTGAGGTAAAGGAATTGAATTACTCTCTCAAGTGGCTTTAAATGAAGATGCTTAATTTGAAGAAGTACGAAGGAAGAGTATTAGAGACTTTCACAAGACTCATCCAAGTGGTTCTGATGTTGTAAAGATCATACCTTCGGTTATAAGTGAAGGAACTGGTGTTAAACCAGGGGTTCCCGATATGACGCTTGAAAGAAGAATCATCTGAAAGTGAAGCAGAATCCTAGTGAAATGATAAAAGATGATAACAACAATGAACAAGAGTCAAGTGGTGAAGACAGTGATCAAAAGAATGACAGTGATGATGACAAAACCCAATCGGACAATGAAAATGACTCGAGTTCTAAACATGAAACTGATGAGAATGAATCGGGTTCCGAATCTAATCAAGACAAAAATGAAGAAGATAAAGATGATGAAGATGAAGTAAAGGACAAACTTGTTAAAAACCCCTCCAACGATTCTGATGATGAAGATGAAACAAAGATTACTGATAAAGCAGAAGGTGATGAAATGTAAGGAGATGGATTAACACATGCCCATACAGCTATATGATGATGTTGATATACGGCTGAATGAACCAATTGATTCTGATAAAAGTTTTGTTCAAGAGGAGGGTACCAATGCTGCAATGACTAACGTTCAACAAGGGAATGAAAATCCAGAGATCTTACAAGTCATAGAAGATGCTCATGTGACACTTTCGACTGTTCCATAGAAGACTGAAGTCCAAGTTACCAGCTCTTCTCATTCATCTGACTTGGTGGCTAAATTCTTAAACTTCTCAGATATTCCTCATACAGATGCTGAAATTGTTTCTCTAATGGATGTTCACGTCCATCATGAAGTACCAAGCAAGCAAACTCCCACACTCCTTACGATACCTATCTTAGTTATCAGTGAATCTTCACCAATTTACTCCACCGTCATCCCACAATCAACACCATCCTTCACACCTCCACCTCCACAATCAACACCAACTCCACCACCAACAACTGAAGCTATAAATCCTCAATCTATACTTCTTAATTTCACATCCGTCTTCTAATTCAACAACAGAGTCACAGCCTTGAAAAAAGAAGTTGTTGAGCTCAAAAAGGATCCTCTCCACACTCAAGTGACAGCTTTAGTTTATGATCATCTAGATGCAATGCTGGGAGAAACCATAGTAGAATTCATGAACTTCTTTACGGCGTCACTCACTGCAAGGATCACAAAGCAAGTCCAGAATCAACTGCCTCAGATTCTGCCAGAGGAAGTGTCTAACTTTGCCCCCCCCTCCTCGGTGATCCAAAAGATGGTTAAAGAGTCACTTGAATACACTATTTTAGCCAAGGAGTCTTCTCAACCACAATCTTCATATGAGGCTGCTGCAACGCTTATAGAATTTGAGTTGAAGAAGATTCTGATCGACAAAATAGATAAAAATAAATCATATCTGGCAGCTCCTGAACACAGAGATTGCTATGAAGGATTAAGAAATCTTATGAACTCGACAAGACTTTCTTCTCTACTTATGATAAAGTGTATTCGTTGAAGAGAAGCCGCAAAGATAAAGATAAAGATAAAGACCCTTCTGTTGGATCAGGCAGAGGGTTGAAGAAGAAGAAGACTAGTAAGGATGCAGAATCAGCAAAAGGTCCTAAAGCTAAAGAATCATAGTCTGGCTCATCCAAAGGTGACAAGTCTCAATCAAAATCTTCTGGAAAGTCTGTTCAATCAGAGGAGCCAGAGTTTGAGGTTGCAGATTTGGACATGCCACAAGATCAAGAGGAGAACCTGGGTAATGATGATGTAGAACCCAAGGAGAAGGTTGCATCTAAACGTGACTGGTTCACCAAACCTACACAACCTCAAGAACCTACTGATCCTGATTGGAATGTTGACAAGACTCCACAACAAGGACAAAATCAAAGCTGGTTAATGACTCTTGCATCGTCTGCTGAAAAACCGTCAAAGACCTTTGATGAAATGATGAGTACTCCAATAGACTTCTCTGCATTCATCATGAACGGCCTAAAAATCAACAATCTTACTTAAGAAACACTGTTAGGACCAGCGTTCAGACTTCTCAAAGGCACACGTTTGAATTATGCTGAATTGGAATATGATTTTGAAGAATGTTACAAGGCTCTTTCAGAAAAACTTGATTAGGAAAATCCAGAAGGCGGGTCTTCTAGAACTTTTGTTTTTCCAAGAAATTTTAATGATTTTATTGTTGATTCAAAAGTAAAATATGGTCTTGAAAAGTATGTTGATGACATCAAATAACGTCTATTTTATAGCATCATTTATCCCATGTATTTAACCCATTTTGTATAATTATTGCAAAGAATTGTTACTTAACCGTTTATAATTGAGAATTGCAGTAATTACGGAGTACTTGGTGAATATTAGCAAAAGGCGCGCATTCTAGAGCTTAAACGAAGATATTTTGAAGATTACTATTTTGACTACCAATACACCGTATCCATCAAGGAAGATACGGCGTATCCGTGCCTACACTCACCAAAGACCACAAAGGAAAGAAAATCAATACGCCGTATCCAGAGAAGACCAATACACCGTATTGGATATATGGCATGTGAATATTCTGGAAGATATCAAACATGGTCCCTACTCCAAGAAACCCCAACACGCCGTATCCAACCCATTAGATACGCCGTATCGACACTGACTCCAGACCCTATAAATACAAAACTCAAAAACGAAGTTTTTAAGTGTGCTAAATCATATTCTTGTTACCTAAACCATAAAAGTCGATTTTTAGAGGAGAAAAATAGCAGAAGAGGTCTTGCAACGCATTCCAGTCCATAGAAGACAACGTGTAATTTCTTATACTTTTGTAAATGTTCAGTTTTTGGTATCATTCGTTAACTCGGTTAGTTTACCTTGGCTAAAACAGTTACTCTTGTATTAATTATGATGTTTGAAGGCTAATACCTTCGGGTATTAGCCATTATTATGAAGATCTGAATGTTTGGTTTTGTTTATATCTCGATTTCTTAATTTATCGTTGTATGCTTGTTTATGTTTATCAATATACTTGTTTACGTGCTTTTGTATGCGACCTATCATTCAACTGGATCTAGTGATACGGACCAAGTAATCTAGATGCCGGGATAGCTCTCCATATAGTAATTTATACATCTAGAATCACAAATATTGTCCTTTTAAAATCGCGCTAAGGATACGCTTCTGGCTTAACTAGTTAACGTAAATTGCCTTTGGTTTATTAAACATGTTGACTAGTAGGTAAATCTAGATAATTCAACAAGTAATGTTCTGATTCCATTGGATAGTTGGACAAGTGGACTACTAGAGTATAAATTGCCATTAAGCAGTAAGTGGGTAAAGTCTCTATGAGCTAGGGTTTAACAATATCACCATTGCTTTAATCCCTAAGATAGATTATAATCAGCAAATAAGGACGCTTTATACGGATTCTTTAATTGTGACAAAATTAATGTGTCTAGGTCTTAGGATGAAGTCCCGCCTAAGTCTAAGAATGATATGCCTCTTCGAGATAAGTAATCATTGCACTGAATAAACAAACAAACTTCTAATCGGATTAATGATGGCTAATACAGTTTTCTATCATAAGGCACGACCGCTCTTTTCTCTTCTGTTAATTTGCTCACATGGGTTAAAGTGTCTTGAATTGAATGTAGTCACCAACCAAACCCGTGCCAGTCTCTCAGACTGAAACCCCCCCTTTTACCTGTTAGAATTAGGATTAGAACTAACATAGGATTAACATAGGTTTGACTTAGATTAGAATTAACTTAGATTAGATAACCAAAATATAAATAAATTAAGAGATTCAACCTCGCTTCAAGTGTTCGACACCCTACTTACCACGAATCTACCACCGACCGGGTACACTGCCCGTTAAAATGTTTTTTTGGTTAAGTCGGCAAAATATAAATTTAAAACTTGAATCATAAAAATATACACCATATAACGACACATCAAGTTTTTGGCGCCGCTGCCGAGGAGTGAAATTTAATCTTGATTTTTATTTTATATTTGATTTTTAACATTAGATTTAACCCTTAGGATTTGTGTAGTTTAGAGTAGTTATATTCCTGCTTGTTTGCTTACTCTGTTTGTGTGATACGGCGTATTCAGTTCACTGAATACGACGTATTGGTTATTCTACAATTTTTCTAGTAAGTCTATTTCAGGATGGACGATCTAAACATTACTATAGAAGAATACATAAGGCTCGAGGAAGAAAAAGCTCGAAAACGTGGGATAATATTTAACTGGGAAACTGCTAAGTATGGTAGAATCCGGTACGATGAAGACAATCACGACCTCAGATCCGTTGAAAACGAATTCCCAGCTATAGCCTTCAATGATAGTTTGACATCAGGTGAAACACTATCTTGTGAACCTACGGTAAGTTCTCTTAATGATGAAATTGACTTTAGAATTTCGTTTGACGATTTCGACGATGTAGATTATAAGGTAATTTTTGACAAAAACTCGTTTTCTTATAAAATTATTTCTACCAATGATTTAAAAACGGATTCGGAAAACGATAATGAAAAAGTTAATTTGCCTTCACTTCTATCACCTGAGCCTACGATCAGTTGTTTTGATGATTTAGACTTCTTTAAAGATTTTAAGAATGAATTTCCAGCCATTGTTTACAATGATGCTCCAACGTCTAAATCAGATTTATTAACTAAACCGATTTTAAGCCCTCAACATATCGATGGATTTGATTTGAAAAATGCAACATTTTCCGAATATGATGAAGAGGAACAAAATATTTTATACTTTAATAATCTATTTCCTTTTAACGTAATTTATCCCAATGATTCAAAATTGGATTAGGACAATGATGAGATAAAATCGATATTGAACACTCTTTGGGAGATTTATCTGTCAAACCATTACCTAATGTAATAAATGTCGAGATGGTGCCTATTCACATGGGGTCAAATAGCTTTTGAAACAAGCACGATACATTATAAAATTTTCAAAATACTGAAACTTTTATTCAAGGAATTAAATTTTAAAATCATGACTTGGAATCATCTTAACAAAGGGATGTCATTCATTTTCCTAATCAAGAATTTGTATGTGCCATTTGGCATCCCGTTTGACCCTAAGTTGTTTTATAAGGATGGGATTAAATTGGGGCAAGTCTAACTTAAAGACTTTTCTATAAACAAAAGTGCTTGCCAGGAGATCTAACCCAAAATGTATTTTCATTTTTTATCGAGTTTGTCTTGCAGACTGTCTATCGCGTATCCATACCCCATGGATACATACATTTTTTTATTTTTTTAAAATTTTTTTATTTTGTAATTAATTTTTAATAAAAAAAAACCATTTTTTAATAAGGCTTATAGATATCTGGATGTTTTCGGATTCTTTATTTTCAGCATAGTCTATACGACGTATTCATTAATATGATACAGGCGTAATACAGGATATTCAATACGGCGTATCCTGAGGTATGGATACGATGTATCAACTTCCTGTACAGTTTTAGGTTTTTATTTCAAGTCTAACCAAACGAATACACTGATGATTGAGTTGTACTTGTTTTCTTATGCTTAATATAGGACCTTCTGAATGAAACGACAACATTGGTGGAGTATTTATAAATCTGGAAATCTCAAAGTGTTGGAGTCTTGAAACCTCAAGACGACTGTTTCAACACACTTTTGCTCAAAACTCATATTGGGGGGAAGAAAATTTATCGAGCAAAACATCAGGGGTTTTCCGTTCTAATTCTATTCTTCCTTATTATTTAATTATTTTATCTATACAATGAGGACGTTGTATAATTTAAGTGGGGGGATGGAGAATTAGAAGGTACTTGTTTGTTTTTTTACAAAATAACATGCAAAGTGCTTAAAAATGGTCAAAATTAATTTTTTTTTCAGCATGACTTTTGTAAAAATCACGAGTTACATTACCTAGTACACTATAACCCTTGATACATATTGTGAGAATTAAGCCTATTCCATTTCCAACTGTCTATAAAATTCTATAAAATTGTGAGTGTGCCGGTGATGTAGTAGACTTTAGAACTTGGCCTGGTATATCACTCAAGACCGCCATGATTAGTACTATGGATAGATGGAAGAACACGTTCAATGATAAATTTTAGGATTCTAACCATAGCCTACATGTCGTTAAAATTAACTATACACACTGGTTAGATAACTCCCGTGTTAACCCTTGTTTACTCTCATTTTTTAGTGTTAAATCCCCTAGAAACAACCTGTTGGCCTTTCCTTTCTTTTTTTACACATATTTATGTTTTGTTATCCTTTGCACCTTTAGCCTACGTGTAGATTTTGCTATTTCTCATGTTGCTAGTTGATTTCGTGTAGGAGTCTTGTATTTCCTGTGTCAAAGTGAAATTTTTCTATTCTGTAATGGTCTGGAAATTACACATGCAATGGGAAAATTATGTAGTCGTAAGTTTCACTATTTGCATTTATGAATTATGTCGATGAAGAAGCACGACAAGGAATAGATTATCTGATAAATTATGAAAGTGAGACGATGGAATCACATAACTGAGGGTTATTTGTATTGTGAACAAAAAGTGAAAAGCAAAAAAAAAGAGAAGGAAAAAATAGTGTTTCAAAAAGAAGTTTATACGAGAATCACTTAGATGGATCGTTTTTTCGTTGATTCGTTTTACAAAAATCAACGATGTTAAGTTTTGTAAAAAGTGGCCGATATCACCACTTGTGTAAAAGTATGTAAAGAGCGGGATGTAGAGATGTTGTCCGTATGAGACGTCAACTTTGGTTGTCTTGTCATTTCTGTGATCGAGGCGTCTGTCTATATATTTGAGTCTTTGTCATGGAACGGTATTTTTTGGCTTAATCTATTTCTTTTGTGAATTTTATTTAACAACCATTTTACTTCCCTTTCCTAGCAACTAACCTTAGTGTCTACTCGAACGAGGACTTGTTCGAGCATGCATGTCTATTCCGTCGTTACGGCCATGTATGCATGTCTCAGCTGCCTTGTTGGATGATGACTTTTGGTGAAAGTTAGAAGGTCCCTACCCTATATCATTCTTCATCCTAACCGCTGGTTAAACACGAACAGGGATGTGTTCGGATTGTATATGTCTATTCCGTCGTTACGGCCGTGTATATACGATACAGCTGCCTTGTTGGTGTGGTACTTATGGTGAAAGACTGTTGAATGATCAACCGTAAGCCTTCTTAACCTAATTTAGCTTTTGACTTGTTTTTCCTTAGCTTTAGCGGTGGAGATGTGTATCCTTAGCCATGCTTATGTACGAAATAATCATGACCGAGAAATTGAGCGTACTACTTAATGTTTGCCACCCTAGATTTGTTGAGTGATCTGAGATGCTTTCATTTTTCATATTCGTGATGGCTTGGTTATGTACAGGTGATTAGGACAATACGGACACTTAACGAAAAATTCCTCTAACTTCGGTTTGGGTCCTCATTTCATAAACTCTAAACTTTTTTTTTCTAAAGTCTACTTGAGGACAAGTAGGATTCAAGGCGGGGGATATTTGATGACATCAAATAACGTCACTTTATTATATCATTTATCCCATCTATTTTGCCTATTTTTATAATTATTGCATTATTTGGTTATAATTGCTTTAAAGTTGATAATGTAGGAATTCGGAGATGTTTGTGAAGATAAGTAAAAGGCGCTGATAATTGGAGGTAAAAACGAAGACATTTTGAAGATTTTGATCATTCACCATTGACGCCGTATCCAATTAAAGGAGATAAGGCGTATCAAGCACCAAGACTTCACAAGAAAATACGTTTGACCAATTCCCAATACGGCGATCCTTGCTTAATCATTACGCCGTATCTATGAAGATAAACTATCGAAGATACAGTAAATCAAGTAAAATGGCAATGTTATCAAAGATGTTATACGATCGTAGTGCGGCTCTCAGGTTTCCAGCCTATAGCGTATCACCTATCTATATACGGCGTTTATCAAGTATTTTTCAGCAACTATAAAGAGAAGACTCAAAAAACGAGTTTCAGTGTGAATATCATATTCTTTTACAATATTCATCAGGAGACGGAATGTTAGAAGGAGAAGGATCAGCCATAAAGGTCAAGTATTGATCACATATCCATAGAGACATGTGTAAATTTTTACTCTCTTTATCGTTCGATTTCAATTGTTTAATTTCGCTTTGTTAATTACATGGTTATGGGCTATTTACCCGTCGGGTATTAGCCATCTTAATAAAAGTTTAATGTTTGGTTTGTTTTAAAATCAATTTCTTAATTTATCATTGATTGTTTAATTATGTTTATCACCTCATACTTGTTTATGTGTTTGAATATGAGACCTATCATTCAACTGGGTCTAGTGTTATAGACCAAATAATCTAGATACTGAGATAGCTCTCCATATCGTGTTTCATATGTCTAGACCAATAGGATCACAAATAACGTTCTGTCTTTATCTTTGAATCATGAGCTTAGTTAGACGGGTAGGTAACCCGTTTATGTTTCAGCAATCATGCTCTTAATTAACTGATAAAGATTGGAATAGTGGACTACTAGTATATAAAACACCTTCAAACAATAAGTGGGTAAAGTCCCGTTGGGCTAGAGTTTTAACATGATCACCACTGCTTTAATTCTCTAAGATAGATTATAATTAAACTAAAGGATGCTTTATGCGGATGCATTAATTGTGACAGGATTAATTGTGTCTAGGTCTTAGGATGATGTCCTGCCTAAGTCTTAAGAATGATATGCCGCTTCGAGATAAGTAAATCATTGCACTAAAACAAACAAACCAGCATTGAACCGGATTTAATATGGCTAATACAGTTTTCTATCATTTGGCTTGTACCGCTTTTCTATCTTCTAATCTTCATCTTTTGTGTTTATTGTGTATTGAATTGGTATTTGTCATCTCCAAACCTATGCCAGTCTCTCAGGCTGAACCCCCCATATCATTAGACAACATACATAGCATAGGTTTAACCAGTAAATAGACTAATTAAAATACTAATAGAATTTAGGATTAAATTTCCACTCTTAGTGTTCGACACCTTACTTACCGCGAACTCCATCTTGATCGGGTACACTGCTCGTTAAAGTGTTATTTTAGGTTTGTCGGCTAAATATAAATGTAAAACTTAATAATCAAATAAAGTGGATGCCTATACGAATAGCAATTCATTACCCAGCCGCCCAGCTAGCGCCTAGCGATTTTTGCAACCTTGGGTATAAGTTTTATGGTTTTTAATGGTTTTATGGGTTTTGTGTAGTTTAGATGATTTGATTATGTAGGTGTCGATTAAGATTTGGTTTTTATGGTTATAGGATAGTTGTTGAGCTGTACAATGATTGCAGAAGATCACAACCAGCATCTGATGTAATTGCTAAAACTGGTCGGCGTGTATCTTTTTTTCTTTGTTAATTAGGGTTTGTGTAATTGATAAGGTTGATTGTTTTTATTTGGTTTGTCGGGTTGCCGTTTCGGTTGTCGTTAACGGTGTAGAAAGTGTAAACAGAATAGTGTTTGCAATTTGCGGGTATGGTTTTATAATATGGTTAAAAAAGTTATTGTTAAGATTAGGGATTTGATAATGAGTCTAATTTAGGATCAGGGTTGGCTTACTTTTTTGGTTACGAGGTTGCTTACTTGAACTCATGGCTTATTCATAATATTTTTACATTGATTAGTTTGTTGTTGCTTTTTTGGAGTTTGTTGTGTTGATGCATGGAGTTTTCTTACATCGTGATTGCATCTTGGCCTGCTGATCGTTTAATCACATACCTTGCCCGAATTATGTGCTTCTAGGAAAGCTGATAGCGTTGCTCCACATTGTTGGGATTAAAAGACTTCTTGATGATCTTAGAGTTACTGTTGCTAAGGTTTGTGTTACTGCTGCTAAGCAAAAGTTAGTGCTGTTCATTAACTTTAATGAAAAATATGCTAAGTAGTTAGTGCTGCTAATATAAAGTTCACAGTTACTACTGCTAGTATATATTAGTACTGCTAGTATAAAGTTAGTACTGCTGGTGAAGATTGACGAAAATATTCTAAGTAGTTACTACTGCTTGTACGCAGTTAATGCTGCTGGTGTATAAGTTACTACTGCCGGTGTTAAAAGTTAATGCTGCTAGTACACAAGTTACAACTGCTCAAAGATTAAAACTGCTGAAAGAGTTTCTACTGTCAGAAAAAGGATAAAGACAAAAGAAAGGATAAAGATTGATTGGAGATCAAGATTACTTACGTGATAAGTATGATTTATTTATAGAATAGATCATAGAGAATATTCTAAGTTTTATGAATATATTGTAAATCAACTAGGACTCCTTGGTGTATAAAAGGAGGTCCTAGGGCATAGAGGTTGACACACAAAAAATCTCAATCATCTACACAAGTACAAAAAACGAGTCATTCATAGAATTGTCATAGGTTCAAGGTTTTGTAACCCTAATAATAGGAGAGTATTCGTATTATTTGTAATAATAATATTGGAGCTTTTATTGTTGAATTATATTGTTTTGTATTACTGTTTCATTAAGAATTCTTCTAATATTGAAAATTAGATTCCGCATAATCTTTAATACACTCAACAAAGTTTTTCTACTATAGTTGTGTTAG
>BQNB010019058.1:0-15157 GCA_026074375.1 Tanacetum coccineum
AGTGAATCAGAGAGTCAATCTGACTGCTCTAAAAGTGATAATGCATGTACTTCTAACCCTCAAGAACCTACAATCAAACAGTTTCCAAATTTCACTTCTTTTTTTGGTAGGTTATCTAAATTTGTTTATGGTGCGTCGACTTGGGTTGTTCCAAGCATATGACCAGGAATCTAAAGCTTCTTATCAATTTCGTCTGAAAGTTTTTAGGAACTGTCCGCTTTGGAAATGATCATGTTGCTGTAATTCTAGGTTACATTGATCTTCAATGGGGAAATATTTTAATCACTTGGTTTATTTATTGAGGGGTTGGGGTACAACCTGTCTTCGGTTGGGCTGTTTTGTGATTCAGATTAGAGGTCGCTTTCAGAGGAAATAATTGTTCGTTAGTAACTTAGAGGAGTTGATATTTGTTAAAGGAAATAAACAACAAACCTTTACATCATCAATCTCCATGAAATGGCCTATGCTTCTTCAATTTGCCTCATGGCTCGTGCAACTTCTACCAAGTTATGGTTATGGCATCAACGTTTATCCCACCTCAATTTTGACACCATAAACGACCTTGCCAAAAACGATCTTGTCACTGGTCTTCCAAAATTCAAATATCATAAAGAACATCTTTGTCCTTCATGTGAGTAAGAAAAAAAGTAAAAGGGCATCTCACCCACCCAAACTAGTTCCAAATTCTAAGCAGAGGTTACACCTTCTTCATATGGATTTGTGTGGTCCAATGAGAATTGAAAGCATAAATGGAAAGCGGTATGTTTTGGTGATTGTGGATGATTACTCTTGTTACACTTGGGTACACTTTCTCAGATCAAAAGATGAAGCACCAGAAGTGATTAAAACCTTCCTGAAGAGAATCACTGTCCTTCTTCAATCTCCTGTCATCATCATAAGAACCGACAACGGCACAGAATTCAAAAATCAAATCCTTAAAGAATGCTTTGATAGTGTTGGCATCTCTCACTAAGCATCTTCTGTCAGAACACCTCAACAAAATGGAGTAGTGGAACAAAGAAATCGGACGTTAGTAGAGGCTGCTAGAACAATGTTGATTTTTTTTCTCGTGCACCGTTATTCTTATGGGCTGAAGTGATTGCTACTGCGTGCTACACTCAAAACTACTCCATCATTCACCGTCGATTTAACAAAACATCATACGAGCTCATTAACAGCAGAAAACATGATATCTCCTTTCTACGTGTATTCGGGGCTCTCTGGTATCCCAAGAATGAACGTGAAGATATTAGGAAGCTTGGTGCAAAAGGTGATATTGGCTTTTTCATTGGGTATTCTGCTGATTCCTGTGCTTACAAAGTTTACAACAAAAGGACAAAGAAAATCATAGAGACAATGAATGTGACATTTGATGAGCTTTCAGCGATGGCTTTTGAACAAAGCAGTTCAAAACCCGGGCTTCAAGGCATGACTTCTAGACATATCAGTTCAGGACTCGATCTTACTTATGCTCCGTCAACAATAACAACTCAACAACCAACTGAAGGTGAATTGGATTTACTGTTCGAAGCTGTGTATGATGATCATATTGGTGGCCAACCGTCTGCTGCTCTAAGAACTATTTTGGCTGCTCAAGCACCTTAAGTTCTTCAGACTCCAATAGCAACTACAACAACAGCAGACACCGCACCGACACCAACAACTTCATCCTCTCAAAAAACAAATTTTCCAAACACTTCACAGGATGTTGACGAGCTCGAAATACAACAACATGTTCAGCATCAACCCGCAACAATTGCTGACAATGTTCCAAATACTATGTTCGATGAAAATACGTTTGTAAATCCTTTTGCTACTCCTCCTCCAAGTGCGGGGGGGGGGGGGGGGGGGGGGGTTGCTGAATCATCATCTTCACAATATGTGGATCCATCGAACATGCATACGTTTTACCAACCATACCCTCATGAATATCAATAGACAAAGGATCACCCTCTGGAACAAGTGATAGGAGAACCCTCATGGCCAGTTTTGACAAGGAATCAACTCCGATCTGATGGTGACATGTGCATGTATGCATTAATTGTAAGCACTATAGAACCATCAAATGTTAAACAGGCTATGACCGACCTGCATGGATTGATTCAATGTTATGAAGAGCTTCCTCAGTTCAAAAGGCTTGATTTATGGGTGTTAGTTCCTGCTCCAGATAAAATACAACCCCTAACTTTGAAGTGGTTATTCAAAAACAAGCATGATGAAGAAAACACGGTCATCCGAAACAAGACTCGTCTAGTTATGAGAGGGTACCGCCAAGAGGAAGGAATAGATTTCGAAGAATCCTTCGCTCCGGTTGCTAGAATAGAAGATATCAGGATATTTTTAGCATATGTTGCACACAAATCGTTCACTGTGTTTCAAATGGACATGAAAAATGCATTCTTGCATGGTACGCTAAAAGAAGACGTGTACGTGTGTCAACCTGAAGGTTTCATCGATGCTGATCATCCAAGCCATGTCTACAAGTTAAAGAAGGCACTATATGGGTTAAAGCAAGCACCAAGGGCATGGTACGACGAATTGTCAACGTTTCTCCTACAGAATCACTTCTTCAAAGGCACCATTGATCCAACGTTGTTTATAAGGCGCTTCGACGACGACATCTTAGTGGTACAGGTCTATGTTGATGATATTATCTTTGGTTCTACACACCCTAGGTATACCCAACTATTTTCTGACCTCATGAAAAGCCGCTTTGAAATGTCGATGATGGGGGAAATGATGTTTTTCCTTGGTTTACAAGTTAACCAATCCCCCCATGGCATCTTCATAAACCAGTCTAACTACGTGTTAGAAATCCTTAAAAAATATGGAATGGAAACTTGTGATCCCGTTGGTACTCCAATGGAGATCAAAGACAAGCTTGACCTTGATCAAAATGGGTCTCCAGTCGATGCAACGAAATATCGTAGCATGATTGGTGCCCTAATGTATCTTACGTCTAGTAGACCAGACATTGTACATGCTACTTGTTTATGTGCTCGGTACCAGGCTAAGCCAACCGAGAAGCACCTCAAAGAGGTTAAAAGGATCTTTCGATATCTCTAGGGAACTGTTAATATGGGTCTCTGGTATACGAAGGATTCTGGCTTTGAACTAACCGGATTTTCAGATGCTGATTATGCGGGATGTAAAGATACCTTCAAGAGTACTTCCGCTTGGCGCTCCATTTCTTAGGGCGAACTGGTTAGCTGGTCCTCAAAGAAACAAGACTGTACGGCGCTGTCAACCGCGGAAAGCGATTATTGTGTCTCTATCGCTTGCTATGCCCAGTCCTATGATGCGGAATCAGTTAAGGAATTATGGCTTTCTACTTTCATAAGATTTACAATCTATTGTTGATCAATAATCAGCCATAGCCATTACCTGCAACCGGTTCAAATCATCGCGAACAATAACCACCAAAGTTGTCCGCTACCATTTCATAAAGGAACACGTGGAAAAAGGTACGATTGAACTGTATTTTGTCAAGACGGATTACCAACTGGCCGACCTCTTCACCAAAGCTCTTCTAGTGGATCGATTCAACTATTTTGTTCGTCGCCTTGGTATGCGCAGCTTGTCTCCTCAGGAACTTGAACGTTTTGCAAAATCTCGGTAATTCTGTGTACATATTTATCAAAAAAAATACAAAAATATAAAAACAAGAAAAAGAAAATATAAAATATAAAAAAACCTATAAAAAGCAAAATTCAAAATCAGAAAAATTTGTAAAAATACAAAAATAATCTCTTGACAGTCTCGTTCGGATAATCGATACATCTTGCGCGTCTAGAAATGATAGGAATAATTATTAACAGGGTGTCAATAAATGAAGTTCGAGCAAGAGTTTCAATGCTTTCAAACATGTCTTTCAAACATTTTTCTCTTACAGCTTCTAGTAATGTCAGCTTCGACTCGGGCCTAGAAGAAAGGAAAATGTCCACTTATGTACATTTATCCTAAACAACGGGAAGTTCATATCTTCTCGGTCTTGAGCAAAGTCATATAAACATTCAAAGTTTTGAATGCTCAAGAGAAGTACTAAGGAAAATGATGGTAAATAGGATATATCTCACATATTTTCCTGTTGAGCACAATTTTTTTCAAGATATTTTCAAAAAGAAAATTTCAAATTTTTTTCAAAATTGTGTGCTCAACAAACTTCCACTCCAAGTTTTCAATTTATTCTGTAATTGAGGGGGAGTATAATAATATGATTTATTCTGCATGCACTCCTGTTCTCTCAAGACTTAGGTAGACTCATGTGAATTCCGGACATTAACTTGTTTTTAATTCACTCATTGTAAAAAATAGTAAACACATATGCAATTTTTGAGAGGGAGAATAGTGATTAAAAAGTGATCAATACGGATTAATAATGGATACGATATTCTATCTATAAGTGTGTTCCCAGACCTCGCATGTGCTAAACTCTTTTATAAAATGGTGCATATGTGTAGGGGGAGCATTTTGGTAATTCTGAAAACACTCAATGTGTCTTAAATGATTTCTCAGACACATTGATTGATTTTTTTATCGAATGGTTTTATGGATCTTCATGGCAATACCCCAAAGACCGACCAACTGTTGTTATTTACGGATATATAAGGCGGTTAAGGTTAGGTATCTTTGTTCCATGATCCAGCCAGAACTAGAGGGATCTACCCAGGGACACTCCATTAGATAGAGTAGAAGTCCTTAGGTATGATTGAAAAAAAGAGTAAAGTGAGATGGGGAAGAACGTTACCCAAGGCATGAGTTACCACCGGAACAAACCCAACATGGTGATAATGAGGACGCGTTGGAATAAAATTGAAGGGGTTAAAGAATGAAAAAGAATTGTAAGGATAAAGGGTGTAAAGAAAGAAGCCCTCTATACAACTTTAGGCAGAAACCAGGTCAATGCGTAATCTATCGGTAATCACAATGATGATTCTGGTATTGAAGACAAGTCATCATGTACCCAGTGATGCAAAGCATAACCCATCCCAGCTACTCAGGCTTCTCTCAAAAGAAGTTTGTTTCATTTCTCACGAAGTTCAACACGCTTCTATCGACTTACTCATTCCGAGATCGTTGATATTGAAAAGGTGGTCGTCCGCTCCAACCTCCGATTACCAAATAACAAATGTGCACTTATAGAGTCTAGAGCCATCGAGATCAATCAAAAAATCTCACTAGGACACGAATTTCAATATACAAAATGTCGTACATCATTATATAACATTTGGTATTAAAGAGTCCTACGCATTATCCTTGTGATAATTGCCAGAACATTCAGAGTAATACTCTTTATTACTGACAGTGATGAATGGAAATCTTTCCAGAGTCAACATTAAACAGCTCTTCGGTAGGTGACTTGCGAGATTCTAAATGAATCAAGCTTGTGTCAACTGGATATCGATTTTGGTCAAGTATATGAATTGACGACTCAATCAGAAAGATAGTAACTATCTGATTCACTCTTATCGTGTTGTCTGCTTTGAGACGTTCCGATAATGAGAACAAGTAAGTACTGTGAATCGAATGCAATTGCGTTAGAGGATCTAATACTTCGAGCTGAAAACCCTGTCAAGGAGGTTCTTCTAAAATTGAACCCATTTGATCACAGGTTCATGATCTTTTATTCTGTAAAACGGTCTCTCGGAACCTGGGAGGTGTAATGTTAAGTATGTTGAACACCTAACTATGTATGAATGACTCAAAGCCATTTTTTTTGTATATATATTTACTGTTTATCACTAAACTTTATTTTCAGGGAATAAGTGACGTGTGTTACACTCATTTCAAATGAGTTAAGATTCTCACCTCATGTCAATCGACAAAGATAAATTCGGACAAAGCTAAATAATGATGAAAGTTCAAGCACATGTGTCAAGTCTTTCGCAATCAAAGCACATTTTGACAAGATTGCCGGACAAATAAACAAAGATCTATATCTTACAAGTAGATATGTACTACTCTCTTTCCCATTATTGGTACATGTATCATGTCCATATAAATGTTTAGAGGAAGATTGTTAGCAGCTTTCAAGACCTTGAGTTTGAGGGTGGAGACACAAGATCGCAAGGAGGTGTTAGACAGATTCTTAAGGATATAGTTTTTAGAGATCCAATAGTCAAGTCAAATCAAGGCAAAGACTACTGATATCAGTATATTTGTCAAAGAATATCAGAAGTTAAAAGATCAAAGTTCCAAGTCACATGCATGCAAAGTATCTTCAAAAGAATTCCCCAGATGACAACAAGGTTCAAAGAGATGTGCAAGACGTCACGAAGAAGTGATCCACAAGTCATGACTCCCCTTAAGAGTTATTTTTTTTGCCGTGTGTTTATGTGTAAAGTGATGGGTCATTATTATTCCCAAGCCTTGTATAGGAAAACATAGTTTTTGAGAATTCTATAAGCTAATTGGGCCTACGTTGCGGGCTTAAAGCCTATTAGTTATCAAGCTCGGCCCATGGAAGCCTATCCAAAGACCATGGCCGGCCATAAGTATATAAAGCCCTCTTTAAGTTAGGTGAGGGTTATTGCTTATTTTCTGATCTATGTGAAGTAACTAATTTATCTCTAGTTCTTTCTCATCTCTAAAATTATTCGCTTCTCTCTAGAATTTCGTGTTGGGTATCGTGGTGTGATAGGGCTATTCAATAAAATTTGTTTCAATAGGTACTCGATGTCTCGATGTTTAAAATACTACTAGATGGACCAAAAATAATTTGTAAAGACGATATTTAACATCATAAAAAAAGTCGTATCATTATATGATATTTATACGAATGGTTGTAAAATAAAGCATCAATTAAAATACTCTTGATTGGTATTTATGTTTAAAAATAATATATACAATTAAAATGTAGTAAATTTAGTGCAACAAGTTTGTAAGTAAAGAGTAAAATGTTGTAATTTTTGTTTGTGTGTAATATTATGGTATTTAATGTACACAGTCTCGTTTATTTCGTTGTTGACAAAAACATGTAACTTGTAATAACAGAATCGTAAATTGTACAAGTTACTCGTAGTATTCATGTATTTTGTTTCAAGATACATCAACACATCTCCTTGTCTGATTCCGTCTATGTTACCAACTCATGTTCGTACGTGTTCGTTATGTTGATTATGATCAACTTTAATTTCACATTTTGTATTTCACACAGTATTTTTATAACAAATGCATCTTTTTTTATTTTTATACTAAAGTTTACATCTAAATATATATTTATTAAACAAGTAAACTATATTTTGTACAAATTACTCAACTAGACTTTTTTTTTTTTACATGTACAGCTGTTTACCTTTCACTTGTAAGTAAAATATAAAATATAATTATTTTCTGAGAATGGATCCGGCTGAGGGACCAGGCTGAAGGAACGGTGGGAACCGAAAATAGTAACTGGAAACAGGCAGATAGGTATGGTAACCAGTGCTAAGGGGAACCAGTGAGCTTCAATGTGGATCCGACATAACAGTAAAATTTTGCTATTATAGAGGGCCTTTTTCAATCTGGGGCTCATGCTTCCATCACATATTTTACTACCACATTTCACTCATTTAGATCGTGTATAATGATTCATAAAACCTGGATATAATGCTTCTAACTCTCCTTTTTGTTTTAAGCATACACACGATTGATCCTCACCAAGCAAGCTTCGGATATCTTTGTCAATCTACATATCCACAAGCTTTTAAGAACATGAAGATCTACTCTCCTCAACAAGTTAGGAAAAATGTGATCTTCCTCTCCTCATAAAAAGACCACCTCATACATGCTTTCTGATCTTAAATATTTGGCTTGGCTTTCACATCCTTAGACTTCATTTGTTTCGGTACATCATTGTACACTCATGTTGTCATCCATCTGTTGTATTAACTTAATTTAGATTAGATGGTTTATGTGTTTACCATAAAACACAAGGTTTGTTATGTTAGGCCATAAAACATAACGGGTTTGGGTTGGTTCTACTTGGTGCGTTAGAACCCGTTATTTAGCTTTGTACCGGATAAAGTGTAAGCGAGGATGGGTTGGTTTTACCGATGTTAGACTTCGGTATTAAGCTTAGTACCTAAATAGTTATAGAAGTTGATGTATGGTTTTCTCCGCGGTGAAGGGAGTTGTGAGTTAGTGAAGTAACTCTCGAGTTGGATACTCGAGGGTGGAGTAGAGGTGGAGAGGAGCTCCGTGACGTACCTAAATATAAATCATAGTGTTCGGTTTGCTTCTACTTTTTACTTATCATCATCTCTTTATTTTTATAATTATCGCTTGTTGTTGTAACTCTATATTTATGCTTGTGGTTGTGATTTCGTTGAACCTTTATACTATGTCTTTCTATTGTTCATATAGTCATATAAACTTATATGGTTACTTTTTTATATTAAGTTTACGATTGATGGGAATTTTGATACGAAGTTTTACGATTTTAAATATAGGAATCGTAATTCACCACCCCTTACGTTTTCACTATTGAATATAAGAGCCACGGGCTCGTGTTTTCAAAACTAAATAGTCTTTAAAACCGTGTACGATTAATGTATCTAATGATACGAAGTAGCGGGACTTAATATGAAAATGTTATGCCGTTGTTTTTCATTCTTATAAAGTGTTGATTGTTGCAATATCTTTGTATACAAGCTTGAATATGTGTAAAATTTGTGTGTGTATAAGTTACCTTAAAGCTACTCAGTTTTAAACCTTTTCGCCGAGTCTTAATATGCGTTTTTTGGAAAAAATCGATCAGAATCTGGCGGTTTGGTTCGTTAACAAAGACGGATCATTTTGCAAAAGGAAACGGCGGAACCCGGTTCTACAGTAGGTTTTGCAAAAATTTTGTAAACTTCAAAAGCTCATAAAATATTAACCATAAATCCGTACGTGTCGTGCCACCTACCGTTTCGAAGAGAATTGAGTCTACTTTCTAATAAAATGAGTTAGAAGTACTGATTATAAGCTTAAGTAAATCGAATTTGAAAAATACCACAAAGTGTTCAAAGATTTAAGTTTCGTATTGACATAGAAACTCTCAAAATTTGAGGCGGGAAATGTAATTGGTATCCTTTGAACTTTTTGCATCCTTCATGGAATTAACAGTAATTTTGGCCGATTAATCAAGCTTGGTATTACATGAGTACTATCTCAATCACTAGACAAAGATTTTTTACGATATATGTTGTAAATGTCTAGTTGCTTTTATTTGCTTTGATTATATATCTTGGATTTTGTAGCTTATTTCTCATCATATATGTGCTCTTGTTTATTTGTGAAATTACATGTGCCTTCCTTATCTTGTTTTTCATTCGCTCGTTTGTCAATTTAGTTTCTTAAAGAATATTTATATGGTTTTAAAAGGAGTGTTTGGGATAACTCCTAATTTTGTCGAAAATATATTCTCAGAAATACTTAGGTAGGTCATATAAGTATATGGTGGTGTATATTTTTGATATGTTAATTGTTTCACCTTAGTTGGTATTGTATACCTTTTTCGTCTTGTATTTGCAGTTTGTAAGTTTGTAAAGTTAAGTGTGGTGTATGGCATGTTTTCTTGTTTGATTGTCAATTCCATGCTTTCGCATAATATGACTTATGTGAAATCTCTTACACTTGTTAACAAATAGCCTCTCTAAAATAAAATTAGATAATATACTAAGGTTGTTGACCATCCTATCTTCCCATGATCTATTAAGGAGTGTTTGGGTTAATAACTCCTTTTTTTGTTTCATATGAAGTATTTTCGTAAATGTTTCTGTTAATCATATTAGGTTCATTGATATGATTATAATGTGTGATATGCGTTATGATCAACTACTCACCATTTTTCTAATCTCAATTATTTTATTGTTTGCATCTTTTTGTATTATTTACTATTGAATCCTATTTGTGAGTTGTTATTTGTGTCATCAAACATTAGTGTTTGGGATGCCATGTTATTTATGTGTTAGCTTGTCAATTTTATGATTTCGCCCAAAATAGGGCTTATGCTAGGTATTGTGCTCCTCATATAGGCATATATCTCTTTCTTTGCATTTGCTATATCAACATTTTGCATAATCTCAATTTTTTAATAAACTACTCAAGAATGAAGAATATTGTTATAAAATTTATGAACATCAAAGTAGGATTGACGACTTGAATGTTTCATCCGAAATACTCAAGTAATGATAAAGTGTAATAATGTCTTGTTGTAGTTTTAAAATGATATTAAAAAACGAGTCAAAATAATAAGTTTTTGTTAAAATGGGTCAAAAGCTAGTGTTTGGCAAAAATCCCCACAAAGAATGTGTTGTCGCGATTCATTTTAGTACAAATATTGCATTTGATATTCAAGCTTATATTTTCTCTGGGAATTAAATCTGGAAGTTTTCATGTTATGAAGTCGTGTTCGTTCAGTCATTTTAAGCGTCTATATATAATCGGACAACAAGTGTTTGTAGATAATTGGGTAATGTTAGGATTTTACGTTTATAAAAATCAAGTTGTATGGAGTTTGAAATTATGTCATCCGCATTTTAAAGTTAATGAGTTTATGTAAAAATAGTCTCAAATGAATTAGTTTTATTGTTGTCAACTTCCCCTCCCCTATAAAAATAATAACAATAGGGTCATTATATGGGTCACTCGCGTATCCACCAAAGGTTTTAAAATATTTTGGTCCAAAAGGGGGATATTCAAAAACACTTCGTAGAAATATCTTATATTAACATTTTGACGTTGTCAATCATCTATAAACTTTTTCCTATTTGTTTCTTCGTTCACCAACTTGTTATCCTTTCACAAAACACCCCTATTTGCTTGTTTTCTCATACGAGTTGTATTATGATTATTTCTTTAGTTAGTCGTATCATGATTCTTGCTTTTGAAATATTCATGTGGTGATTATATGTTCTTGTTTGATTATTTGTCTTGTCATTATCTTGGTGCCTTGATATTATTTGATTAATTGAAAAATGCTTTATCCTTAAGAAAAGTTTTGTTTTATGCTTTTATAGCTTCTATTCTTGATAACTAATGTTAAGACGTTAATCATGGCTTGCTGATTCTTACATTTGAAGTAATTTTGGCATCTTATATGATGTCTCGTATGATCTCATATTTTATCATTTGGATACATGATGATTTTGATATGGATATATCTATGTTTGATTGATTTTGCTCCTGTTGGCATTCCTTAAATCTATCTGTATGATGTTCTAGTTTATGCATGCTCAATCATGGTTTACATGATCTTTTTATCTTGCTCCTTACATGACATTGATACATGATATACTTGCTACTTGTGCACTTGTGTTATGTCAAAGTATTGTTGATTTACTGTGAGACAAGTCCATGATTATTCCCATTCGAAACCGTATTATTTAAAAAAATTAATGTAAGAACCAATAAACAAATACAAGCGATGGAAAATATAACAAGGTTGATACTTATTTTTCGCTTACAAATAAATCGTAACTCAATTTAATAATAGACAAGCATATAATCAGTATCCTTCGTGTCATTACTAGTGCAATCGATTTGCTAATCTAAAAAATCATATTATTCATTATGCTTGGTTGGGTAAAATATTGGGACATGGTTCGTTATGATTGTTTTATTTTTTTCCTTGTGTCGTTTATGTTTGAATTATTGATTTGCTTGTTGTGTACTTAATCATTTAGTCCTTGGTGGGTTTTTTGACATTGTCATATTCTTGCTCTGTGTCATTCCCCTCTAGTGATTTAGAGTGTTGGGTATAGTTTGTGAAATCATAGGATATAAGCGTTGGATCTTTTCTTTGAGCATTTTTGCATTATCAAAGATAACTTCCCTATTTGACTCACTATCTCAAGGCGAAAAATAGGTTTAGGAAATTATGATTTGGAATTATTTATGGATGTTTAAGAATTGTGAGGAACCTTTGTATGCAGGGGCCGGTTCCATCTACCAACAAGCCGATTACATTGTGCAGATGGAACCGTCCATGCACGGTTCTACAGTAGGCGGTTTTGCCCGTTTGTATAAGGTTGTTAACTTTTGCATTCAATGCACGTTTATTAGGTTATTTATACTTTGTATTAAGGTCGAACCAAATAGTTAGTTTTTGACTTATCAATCTCTTGTGTGTGTGTAAGTCTTCTAAACCTCATAGAGAAACATCCACTATTTTTTGTCAAAACATGTATTATGACATTTTAAGCTAGTTGCAACATATGTCCTCCTCTTCGCTTAGCTTAAGAGTATTCCTATTTTTTTGTCTATTTGCGAACGTGTTTTGATTGCATATATGTCTATCTATATGTCTACTTGCTAACTCTTTCGTGTAATACTACTTGAATAAGTTTCATTTGTATCCGTTGGTATAAATGTTTGAATGTCTGTATCAGGTTGTAAAATGATATTATTGATTTGACTTTAAAGTCTCTTAGACCATTTGGATTGTGTTGGGTCAATAAAGATGCGACATCTTTATACAAGTTAATTTGTGACTCTTATCATACGTCTATCTCATATCTCTCATTACTCTTGATCTACACTGCATAATACATCTTCATCAATTTATGCATAGATTGTTAGTTGTTTGCTTTGTTCATCACCATCTTCCGCCGCTCAATTTTTTCACTACTAACAAAATCTTCATGTCTATCACTCTAATTGCCTCATGACCAAAACAAGGTAAGGTTTTAAGACAAACCTTTTGCTCTAGTTCATATCTGATTCTCCCCCCCTAGTATTCTTAAAGTTGAATCACCATGAAGAAACTTCTAAACACCATAACACAAACCTATCACCCCCACTAATACTTTGAAGGTTGAATCACATTCCATAACTACATCAACGGGTAATGTTACTTTTCTCCAATCTCATAAGCTCAGTGTTTAGTACTATGTTGTCAAAATAGCAGTGTATTTCAGTATTGAAATGTGTCACACCATTGCTCAAACACTATCCTTACAATCTTTGACAATTCTCTACCACCAAAGAAACCATGATGAGATGCAAGTAGTAGTTTTACTTTTTAGCTTACTCGTGTAGATGTTTTTTAGAGATGATTTATTTTTCATTCTAGTTTAGAAAGAGTCATATCACTATCATATATAACATTCTTATTAATTTGACTTCCTCAAAAGACGAATGTATATATTGCACTCATTATTTTTTGTAGGTTAAACTATACACTTTAGTGTGTATGGAATTTTGTCGACAGACGAAATTTACCTTTTCTTATCATTTCTTCTTTGGTTCACTCTTTATACACGATGCATGGTATATGGGCATACTCATAAAAGGATGAAGTTTGCCTCTTTTATTTTCCCTTGTAGGTTATTTTTGACGCCCTCTCGGCAAGGGGGAGCATTCGTCAAGAAATCATATTGGGTCGTCTATACACTTTGGCGTGTAGTATGCCCTGTTTTTTGTTACGGAAAAAGCTTTTTTATTGTTACTTGGATTTATTGTTGTTGTCCTCCGAAAACTAAATTATTCCGAACAAAAACAGTGGATTTTTAACGACCCGACATTTTTTGATGCAAATCAAATAAATGATATAAGGGTCGACCTTTTTAACGAAACAAAAAGCAGGATAAAGCAAGTTGCCCTCAGACATTCTGTCTTTTTGCAACCTCTGAAGGGTACCCTCCTAAGTCATCGAAAAAGAGGAGGCCTAGCTATGAAAATATTGCACTAATTTTTTTTGTTTTGTAGGATCATACTTGATGCACTCGAGCAAGGAGGAACTTCCATCGAGTGATTTTATAAGCAGGCTTCTTATATACCAACTTTATTGTATATAGTTTTACTCGTCTCAAAGACGATTAGTTTATGCAATAATTTTTTGTTGGTAGCTTTTTAATTTTATTTTGACGCCTCAAACAAGTGGGAGACTCGTCAAGAGGGAGCATGAAGTATTTTCATCATTTTTACTCTTGACAATCTTGGCGTTTTGACCAAAAAGAAGATGTCATTTCCTTCAGTTGCTTATTTTCTATCTATGTGAAGTAACAATTTACTCTCTAGTTCTTTCTCTCTCTAAACATCTCTCTCTCTCTCTCTCTAGAATTTCGTGTATGTGTATGTGAGTGATAAGGCTATCAATAACATTTGTTTCAAAGGTACGATGTCTCGATGTTTAAAACTAACTAGATGACCAAAAATAATATGTAAAGACGATATTTAACATCATAAAAAAATCACCTTATATGATATATAATACGAATGTATAAAATAAACTCATCAATAAATATCATGATTGTTATATATGTTTAAAAAATATATACAATTAAAGCGTATATTACTGCCAACAAGTTTGTAAGTAAAGAAAAAGTAATTTTTGTTAGTGTAAATATTATGGTATTTAATCTACACAGTCTCGTTTGTTTCGTTGATGACAAACATGTAACTTGTAATACATAACGTAAATTGTACAAGTTACTCGTAATCATATTTTGTTTCAATATACATCAACACATCTCCTTGTCTCGATTCCTCGTATGTTACAACACATGTTCGTACGTGTTCGTTATGTTGCATTATGATCAAACTTCATTTCACATTTTGCATTCACAAGTATTTTTATACAAATGCATCTCTTTTATTTTTACACTAAAGTTTACATCTAAATATATATTTTATTTAAACAAGTAAACTTTATTTTGTCAAATACTCAACTAGACTTTTTATTTTTACATGTACAAGTTTACTTTCACTTTTAAGTAAAAATAAAAATAAATTATTTTCTGAGAATGGAACCGGCTGAGGGAACCGGCTGAAGGAACCGGTGGGAACCGAAAAATAGTAATGGAACTGGCAGATAGTAATGGAACCGGCTAAGGGAACCAGTGACGCTTCGAGGGAACCGACAAACAGTAAAATCTTGGCCTATAAATAGAGGAGCCTTTTCAATCTGTGGCTCATGACTTCCAACACATATTTTCCACCAATTTCACTCATTTAGATCTGTACTAATGCATACATAAACACCATGATCATAATGCTTCTAACTCTCATTTTTGTTTTAAGCATACACACGAAATGATCCTCCAAAGCAAGCTTCGAGATCTTGCAATCTACATCCACCACAAGCTTTTAAGAACATGAAGATCCACCTCAACAAGCTTAGGAAACTTGTGATCTTCCCTCATAAAAGACCACCTCATCATGCTTTTTGATCTTGATATTTAGTTCGGGCTTT
>BQNB010019058.1:19653-67350 GCA_026074375.1 Tanacetum coccineum
TTCTCTATAGAGACACCGTGTGTTGTGATGATATCCATTCCTGTTTACGCCTCGCGTTTCCGCCTTGGCGGGGTGTGACTGTACTAAACCAGATGGTAAAACTAAATTAAACACTCCTATGGCTTCAACAGCTGCTTGTGCTCCATTTCCCACATGCAGATATTGCTCTCCATAGGATAGCTTCCTTTTCACTCTAAATCCCTGTAGCGTATTACAAATGTGAATACCGCATCCAGTATCATATACCCAAGAATTTAATTTGTGAGTTAGATTAAATAATTCAATCATAAATAAGTTACCTGAAGCTGCAGCACCATGCTCAGCCTTCTTGTTCTTATTTGTGCGCAACTCTTCGAGGTAAAGAGGGCAATTCCTCTTCCAGTGACCAACTACGTCCTGAGGTGTAGGGGTCTTGTCTTTTAAACCTTTTTCATAGTCAATGAGCAATGCGTGTAGATCACTCACTGTCTTCCCCACGCAATGCATATTGAAGTTTCTAACAAAATCACCAAAATCCTTGTTAAGGGACCTGTTTATTAAGTTAATCGCCATATCATTGTCATAGGGTTTCCCAAGAGCTTGTAGTTGGTCCATGTAACCTTTCATTTCCAACACATGAGCACTTATGGATTTTCCTGGGGCTTGTTTGCAGCTGTGTAGGGTATCCACCAAATCGTAGATCTCTACAGCTTTAGGCTTTTCAAACATTCTTCTGAGTTCATCAAGCATGGCTTGCGGAAAATATAGTTCAAACTGCCTTTGTAGAGCAGGTGACATTTTTCCAAGCATTAAACAAGCCACATCAGAATGTATCTTGTATTCAGCTTTCCATGCAGCTTTAACATTCTCAGCAGCATTCGCAGGGGGTTCATCTGGACAAGGCTTATACAAATAGTCATAGGTACCCGCCACTCTCAAGACAATTCTTAGTGAACGGTACCAATCATTGAAATTGTCGCCAGTCAGTTTTTCTCGCTCAAAGAAAGTCTTGAACGCAGAACTTAAAGTGTTGTTATTATCGGGTTGAGCCATTTCTACAGAAAAAGTTCATATAATTAGTATTTTCGATAATCCATTTTTCAAGAAAATAAAATACCCAGGTAATATTCATATAACCATAGAATTTCCTTGAAAACTAGAACCCATATTGACATAAACTCATCACATCAGTTGATCTGCTAGTAATGAATTTATTCAACATGGTAACTTGTCGAACAATTAATTGACAAACAATTTTCAATTTCTAGATCTTTATGGGATTTACATTGCCAAAAACTAGTTGCATTGTAAACATGTTTCATCCCATCTTAATGCCTTGAGTTTCTAGGTCTCACTAAATAACTCAATTAAGTCGTCTAATCTAAAAAACGTCAAACTTGTCCATGTGAGGTCTCACTCAATCATGAAGGTTTTCTGTCCATTACAATTTTGTCCAAGTTCTCACATGACATAAATTGCAACTTTAAGTGTTTGTCAATTAGATGGCATTCGACTTAAGTTTTAAGGGTACTTGTATTTTGATGTGTGGAATCAAAATTATGTATGGAGAAGCATGCATACAACTCCATAGCATATGTTAAAAAAAACTTTTATTAACTTTATGGCAAGATTAAATAAACAAAGTTTTGGTTGAGGCATTGGATGAACCAATTAAAGAAGTACCCTTAATTATCGTCCACAACGTACTTTTGCATAAGTCTTTCGACTTAGTGTTTCGGATGTGGAATTAGGGCAAATCAACCTTAAAGTAATTTTGTACTTTTAAATAGTCATAGGTAACTCCAATTTGACGCACAAGCAAGACGAGAATTCGGTCAGCGCTGAAGCATGACCTCCTTCTTTAGTCAGGTTTGACCAGCGACGCGTTAAACTTCCCACACAATTTGTCAAATTGGATGAGCCTTTTTAACTTTTTAGCACTAAAATTATCAATCAACTAAACTATTGTAAATTTAACTCTTCAAAACAATTCATAATTTTTATATTTGATTTAGTCCGTATTATATTACCCTTTTTGTTTACAACAATTCGCCATAATTAAATAAACAAAAACAAGTAATTAAAATAATTGACTAAACAATAAACACATAATAACAATTTATATGCGTTAAAGTAATCATACGTCGCCACATGTTAATCCTTACATATGATGAACCCTAATTTTAAATTCTAGGTTTTACTATCATATAACCAATCAAGAATCAATATATAACAGTCTTTCCCCGTAAATTTAGATTTATCGTACACATTAAGTGGTCAAAATATACACGTAACAAATTACTTCATATATTCTCATGATCCATGATAAACATGCATGTTTGTCATGGATCCACACAATACACATAACAATTATCCCGTAAAGATCGTAACCCACATACATGTCATAACAATTTAATCATGTATATTTAAACCTCCTATAATCAATACAAGTACTTTTATGTTTCTTATCTAAATTTTCGAGACTAAATTTTATTATAAAAACCTTTCATGTATTTTAACATCAATACCATATTAGTATATTGATTTTAGGTTTTCGGTAATTATCACATGTTAAAATGGCTCGTGATGCCACTGATGGTTTTTTTTTATACGAGATTAACAATGGGGGGGGGGGGTAACCATAACATAATCAAAGGCATAGAATAAGTGAAAGCAAAAACGGATCAAATACATGCCTTGAATAATAACCGAATTGAGGGTTACATACCTTTGATTCTAGCCCGAACAAGAACAAAATTGCTTAGCGATTATCACCAGGAAACCTAATGGGTTTATTACTAAATCAAATCCAAGGAACAATCTAAAGAAAGATTGTATCACGATCTTTAACACACGCTATGTATCGAGTTGAACCAATTAAACTTGATAACCGTAGCGTTTAATCGAAGGATTCGATCCGATCAACCCAAGTTAGGATCCCGAATGAAAGTGACAGAATAGTGATAGAGTTTTTTATGATTATTGTGTGTTCTTTTCACATTCCATGTAGGTGTTTATATAGGCTCCCTTAATACCCTAATGTAACATCTATTCATTAATATCAATATGTACCAATCAATGCTTAATTATGTAACATAATATGTAACATTATGTAACAATAAGTAACAATAATTATGTAACCATCAAATATGTTTTTATTTACAATGCCTTGTCCTTATGCCGTTAGTCTTTTCCATTAATACTTTAACGACCGTTAAAACTTTTACCGTTGTAAAATTAACAAATATAATATTTTATTAATAGTTACGTCGTAGTGAGTGCAATCCCGTATCTTGAGTTCGATCCAAACACACCTCTATTAAATTATCGTCCATCAAACTAACAAGGTATACAAATATGGGCAAAGAATAACCCAATGTTAGAAAGGAAAACATGTAAAATTAGATTCCTGGTTTGAAAACCATTTGTTCAGTTCATTTCCTCACCCACAATATATTTACCTCGTACTTTCCATTCAATATTTTTTTTAGCTTTTCCATTTTAATATTTTTATATATTTCAATCAAACATATAGTAATTCACAAACAAACCAAAACAACAACTTATAACGTGTTTTCATTTCATCTAGACATAAACTCTTATAGTCATAGTGATTTATATATGCATACCAAACACACCCTAAGTGTGTACATTTGAGGGTGACTAGGTAAGAGTCGTAAATGGTCTTGAGGTTAACTAGATGAAACAGCGTATATTTGAGTAAAAAAATCAAGTTTCTTCGAATAACCTGAACATAAAAAACCTCTATCAATTTATTTATTACCAACTACAAAAATTGAATAAAAGAAAACGACCAATATCCGCTAAGCCTATTTTTAATTAACTCATTCACGCGAGTTATGAGCACATGGAGACCAAAAAGGAATAAACAAAAGTAAGGCTTGAGCAAACCAATTCGAAAACCGACAAACCACCGAAAAACCGGGTCAAACCGAACCAAAAACCGACCTTATTCGGTTCAATTTCCGGCTTGTGTAAAACTCATTCCGGTTTAACTCGGTTTGGTTCGTTTTCCGGTTCGGTTCGGTATTGAACGATACTACTTGGTTTTCGAACCTATAACATAAAACCGAACCGAACCGACCTTATTCGGTTGGTTTTCAGTTTGTATAAGGGTTCCCGTTCGTTCGGATCTCAGTTGTATATTTTTACCTTATTCGGTTTCGTTCGGTTTCGTTTTGTCGGTTCGGTCGTTTCGAACCGATGCTCACACCCCAATACAGAAGTATACTTTGTGTTTATCTCGTATCTACTATACTTCATAATCATAGTTTCAGAATTATCGTCACGTTCATTTTAAAGATGTGATGATATTTAACGAAAATTTACGTTAAGCGGCAAATACTCATCGAGTTTTCATGAATCTCGAAAACCTCCTAAGTCCGGCCTTACTTACCATTAACATCATAGTATCAACTCTATTCCAATCGTTGAACATGATTTTGGTTAGTTTTACATGGTCGAGAAAAGTCGGTAAATGATAACAATTAAAAAACTATAGCAAAAATATTTTATTTTGTTGGTCACATGGGAATGAGATCAATGATCACGTTAAAAATATACATTATTAATTTTTAATAGGGATGGCACCTAATAAATATAAAATGATGAATTCAAACATAAAAGAATAAATGAAAAGAATTAAAACACACGACACTCCTAATATGCAGGAAAAATAAACATTGGGTTGCCTTCCAAGAAGCACTTTTCTTTATTTATAAGTCTTGTAGCTAGACTCGAAGTCACACGTCAAGTGTCATAGAAGTTGTCCAAGTTGATGATCTCCTTTGGACTTTCTTTTTCAGAGAGCTTTCTGGTGGTGGGGATTGATTGTAGGGTTTTAGTGAATTCTTCTCCATCCGGATCAATTATCCTAATTTTAGCATGTTATGCCTCATCTCCATCCTTGGGTGGTTTGTCCTAATTGATTGGATTCTTGATTAAGTCTTCCAACTCCCACGTGTTTCTCTTAAGGTTTATTGGCAAGGCCTTAAGGAATTTTACCATTCGCCTAAACACTAGGACGTACTTGAAGCGATTAATTTTGGCGTCTCTAGCAATTTCCCATTCTCCGGGCAAATGACAATCTAAGAAGTCCTTCCTAACATAATAAGGGGTTTGCGCCCCTATTCCATCTGAGCTAGGTCGTGGTTTATATGATTCCCTTTTTCTAAGCGTGGTCCAATAAGGTGCTTCCTCTTCACCTAAATTGACTCCTTTTACTCTGAATACCGACATAGTGATCCCTTCTCTTATTGCTATTTTGGCTTTTCTACAATCTATTACTGCATTGGCGGTTGCTAGGAATCCTCTTCCTACTAGTAAAGGGGTTTCGGGGTCTTTCTTCATATCGATTACGTAGAAATCATTTAAGAGTTTCAGTTTTCCTATACGGACTTCTACGTCTTTAACAATCCCAACGGAGTAAGATTTGGTTCCATCAGCCAACCCGAAGATATGGTCAGTCTCTTCCAATAGTCCGAATGAAGAGGTATAGCGGGATTATGTTTACACATGATCCTAAATTAGATAAGGTGTCAAAAAGGTTTGAATCCCCTAATCTATAGGGTAGAGTGAATAGCCAAGGGTCTTCCATCTTTGTGGATACTTCTCCTTGGATGAATGCTGATCCGTTTTTGCCTAGTTATAAGCTCTCCACATATTTATCCAACATTGTGTTATAAATTAGAACGCGAGCTAGGACTTCAAGAACCGGTAGGTTAAGATGTAAATCCTGGAATTCATCTTCAAGAGTTGATATGGGTTCTTCAACTTGTTTTGTTCTAATCCCCATCCTTGTTTGTAGTAGACTCGTCTGGAAATGGCTTGCCTCCTTGGAACATGTTTTGACGACATTGATTGAAGTGGAGGGGTGAGATGAGCATTGGGGGTCAATTATTGGGTAAGAACGAACAGACAAAACTGGAGAGGTATTTAGTTTTGGGTTCTTAACCGTGTTGCTAGGGAGTGCTCCCACTATTCGATCGGCGATGGCTTTCAACACTGTTTCAATTTTGTTGGTCATCTCGATTTGTTGCTGTTTGAAATCGGCTTCAAACTTGGACAATCTAGCGTCTTGAGATGCCACGAAGTTGGACACCAATCCTTCGAGATTTGATTGACTGTTAAAGTTTTAGGGATTGTTATTGAAGGAAAGGTTCGGGATTGAACCGTTGGGTTGGAACCGGTTAGGTGGTTTTGAAAAATTATTTTAGGAATTTTGGGGTTGTCTCCACCCTGTTTGGGTGACCTTTCCATGACGGATTGTAGGTGTCACCAAGATTGTTTTGCTCAGGTTTGAAAGTGTACTACTTACCTCCCACTTCATGATACGCGAGGATGCATATTTAACAAAGGCTTGCTCGAGATTTTCCATGCAGTACTGAGTGTCGTGGGGGACCACTGCAGATCTCACATGAAGAAGTGATTTTGTTCACTTGAGTAGGTTACTCGGAGCAAGATGAGCTTCCACCAAGCATTGGACTTGATTTTCAATCTCGATTAAATGGCGGTCGGATGTACTCGGAACATCTTGAGGCAAAGAGATTGCCTTGACTGGCTTAGCGAAATCCCTTGGGACGTTCCAACTTTCATTTTCATAGAGGGCGAGGTCCTCTAATAATGCCCAGGATTCTTTGGCGTTTTTGTCATGAAGCTTTCCACCAGCCGATTGGTCAATGGTTCGTCTTGTGGCGGGAGTGACATGGTCGTAAAATATTTGTACTTGGAGCCAAAGATCAATGCCATGATGAGGGACTTTTGGGAGTAAGTCCTTGAAACGAGTCCATGCTTCTGAGAGAGATTCTCCTTGATGTTGTTGGAACATCAGGATATCATTGCGGAGTTTTATGGTCCTTCCCGGTGGAAAGAATTGAGCAAGGAAACGAGTAGTAAGATCCTCCCATGTGGTGATGGATCCTGCTGGAAGACATTCAAGCCAGTTGCTAGCTTGATTGCGAAGGGAAAATTAAAATAAACGCAGGCGCGTTCTTTCCCTGTTTTCACTGTCAAGGTCAAGTGAGTCCACAAGTTTTAAGAAATCCTTGAGGTGTTGGTTTGGATCCTCGGACCGAAGTCCGTTGAATGAGCATCCGTTTTGCACCAACCGGATGGTGTCGAATCTAAGAGGTACCATATTTTCCCCTACGGGGAGCTCAATGGTATTCCTGTAGCCCTCGTTGCTAGGTTTGGAGTAATCTCCAAGAGTACGGATAATATTCGTGTCTCCCATGGTGGTTGACAAGAATGGATTACAAAACAAATAACACAAAGAAAAGATAGACTACGAGAAAACTAATATACTGGAATTAAAATTCTCACTTGATAGGAATCAAGCGAGTAGAACTAAGTTAAACAATGATCGAAACCTAACTATTCCCCACGCAGCAGCGCCAAAAACTTGATGCGGTCGTCATAGGACTTCAACAAGAAGTTTTACAACTCCCTAGGCAGAGTACCTAACCGTTGTAGTAGTAGTATAGGCAAGACTCGGGGGTTGTTATCGTTCTCTAGGGGAATAGGTTGGGAAGGCTTGATCACGGTCTAACAGAATTCTAGGGGTTGAGAGAAGATTATTTTTGTGTTTTTATATTTTATAGAAAGCAGGTAAATCTATGGTTTGAGAGGTTGGTTTGTTTAACTATTAACTAAACTAATATCTAATCTACTGGTGATAACTTTATGATAATTAAATGTATTTACTTAATCATGCACTACTTATCAGATTGCTTCTCCTAATCCTGTTGCCTTGTCACACTTGTGATGATTTGTGTAAGTATTTCCTAGGTCATGAACGGATTACACGAACCCGCCGTCTATTTAATATTCCGTTAGGGCAATGCACAAGTAAGGTAGTATGAAGACTATTACAAGGCCCCTAAGAGTATATTAAATGCGTGTGAAATACCTTAAGAGGGATCAACCATATAAGGGGGTAAGGTAGTATAAAGACTGTTACCCGATGGTATCCTTTCTACGCACTCGCGTTTCCCTAGACGTGTCTACAGCGATACAGACAAAAGCTGGTTTTCTAAAGCCTAACGCGCACATTCATCAACAAGAAGCAACAGTAATAGGATCTACAATCCGACTTTCATGTAATCATAAGCAAATATAAAGGAGGGATTAGCCTAGCATGTTAAGGATAAAGCAAGAACATAGATCAATCATACAACACATAAACATATTGAATGATTAATGAATAACATTCTTACTTGATTAAAACATGAATAAAAGGTAGTTACAATAGGGTTTGAGCCCCTAAAAATGACCTTTAAAGCTGCTACAAAGACTAAGGTTCGTCTCCCTAAAGTTATACAAAGTTATACACCTAAAACCCTAAAATCGATTTTGTATATATAGAGATCATCATGCGACGGATGCGTTGAAGTCTGAACGCCGTCGCTAGATGGATGATTCTAGATCCTCATTAAGTCGGCCACGTCCTGATGCCGTCGCTAGATATCTGACTTCGTCACTGGATAGATCGTCTCCACGCTTTGTAAACAATACTTCTTCATGGAATTGGTGTAGGTCCGTAATCTTGTCTGTTTCTTCTCCAAATGAGCCCAAATCATGTGTATTTCCTCCAAATGCCATCCAAGTGCTAAAATTCTAAAAACAAACAATAATCACATAATTATGGGCATATTTGCATGATTTAAGGGGTAAATGGACCTGAAATAGTGTCATAAATGACACCTCATCAATACACCTCAACGCTAAACCTAAAATCTAAAAACCAGTCAATAGATCACCGATCACCCAAACCTTTAAACCATAAGTCCCATATCCTCAACGCTCAGATAGAAAAAAAAGGACGCATAATATGGAAATTCCTTGACATGTTCCGAGCCGTCCGAATCAACGTTCCTCATTGTCGATGTTTTTGCGAAATGCCCAACTTTGGAAAATTTCTACATGGAACTCGTAAATAACTCAACACAAAATCAAAAATTTTTGCCGCTTTTCTAGCGATGAAAGTTCCGCATTCATCAAAAAAGGTTCCACCTAAACTTGGAGGACCCATTGAAGTTTCCTAATTTCCAAGTATTTTTTCTACAAAGCTTTCTACTGCATGCTTTTGCCATCTTGGTGCTAGCATTAACTCTCATCCGTATTACTTATAAGCATATTTATCTCTTTGAAAACTCTCAAACCTACTAAATGAGCGTAGAATTAGCCGACGATGTCATTCCAATACCCTTATTGGAATAACTAAAAATTATGATCGTTGATAGTTTGGGTAAATTCAATTTTCCTACCAATTTCGTTATTCTCAAAATAGAAGAAGATTGTAAAGTTCCCCTTACCTGGGAAGACCTTTTCTTCACACTGCGATGCAGTGTATTCGAGTAAACAGAAGCAACTTAATCTTGGAGTTGGAACTGAACGAATGATCTTTAATACCGACTCTGCCATTAAACACTCTTATTCAAACGATGATACATGTTTCAGTATTAACGTCATTGATGAAATCTTAGAAGAAGATTTTGATGCTCTTTTCGACAAAGGAAGGGAAATCCTTCATTCAATCAAAGGAACCATCCTTAAAGAAAAACTCTTTGTTGAATTCAATGAGTTCATGGCAATGATTGCCGATGAAAATTCTGAATCTAAATCTGACACCGAAGAACCACCATTCAAAAAAATTACCTTTAACACCGATTACAAGATCAAAACATCTCTTCAAGAACCTCCTATAGATCTTGAACTCAAACCTCTTCCTGATAACTTGGAATATGTATTCTTGGAAGAACCCTCTTTTCTTCCTGTTATCATATCATCTCAACTTTTTGAAGAAGACAAAAACAAACTCGTATCTGTTCTTAAAAAGCACAAGCGAGCCTTTGCTTGGAAAACCACAGACATTCCTGGAATCTGTCCATCTTTTTGTAAACATAAAATTCAACTCCTGGAAGACAAAAAGCCAGTTGTTCAAAAACAAAGAAGATTAAACCCAAACATGCAAGAAGTTGTTAAAAAAGAAATAGTTAAACTACTTGATACATGTATCATTTATCCAATCGCTGATAGCCCTTGGGTAAGCCCCATTCACTGTGTACCGAAGAAAGGTGGTATTACAGTTGTTACTAACGAAAGAAATGAACTTGTCCCAACAAGAACTGTAACAGGTTGGCGAGTATGTATCGATTATCAAAAACTAAATGAAGCAACTGCAAAAGATCATTTTCCTTTGCCGTTTATGGATCAAATGTTAGAAAGACTCGCAGGAAATAAATACTTCTGTTTCCTTGATGGTTTTTCTGGATATTTTCAGATACCAATCGATCCTATGGACCAAGAAAAAACAACGTTCACATGTCCTTTTGGTACATATGCTTATAGAAGAATGCCTTTCGGTTTATGTAATGCTCCAGGTACTTTCCAAAGGTGCATGCTGGCTATATTTCATGACATGATGGAAGAATCCGTCGAAGTATTCATGGACGATTTCTTAGTCTTTGGAAGCTCTTTTGAACATTGCCTAAACAACCTTGATAAAATATTTTAGTGTTACGAAGATGCACATCTTGTCCTTAACTGGAAAAAATGTCACTTTATGGTTAAAGAAGGAATTTTGCTTGGACACAAAGTATCTGAAGCAGGTCTCGAAGTCGACAAAGCAAAGATCGACGTAATCTCCAAACTTCCACCACCCACTAATATCAAAGGTATTAGAAGCTTTCTAGGACATGCCGGTTTCTACCGAAGATTTATTAAAGACTTCTCAAAAATTACCCGTCCTCTTATCAAGTTGCTCGAAAAAGAAGCTCATACTCAAGTACGCCTATGCGAAGCATGTCAAAAGATAGGAAATATTTCAAAACGTGATGAGATGCCCTTAAACAACATTCAAGTGTACAAAATTTTCGACATATGGAGTATCGATATTATGGGACCCTTTCTAAAATCATACAAATTTGAATATATTTTAGTTGCTGTCGACTATGTGTCTAAATGGGCCGAAGCGCAAGCTCTGCCAACAAACGATGCCAGAGTTGTTATTACTTTTATGAAGAAACTATTTTGCCATTTCGGAATGCCCAAAGCTCTAATAAGCAACCGAGGAACTTATTTTTGCAACAAGATAATGGAAAAGACTATGAAAAGATATGGAGTTAACCACCGATTCTCTACATCACACCACTCTCAAACAAGTGGCCAAGTTGAAAACATAAACAGAGCTCTTAAAAGAATTCTTGAAAAGACTATTAAAGACAATCCTGCTATCTAGTCAAGAAAACTTGATGACGCTCTGTGGGCTTTTCGTACAGCTTACAAAACACCAACCGGTACAACACTGTTCAAACTCATATATGGAAAGAATTGTCACCTACCATTTAAAATTAAACACCGTGCATACTGGGCCTTGAAGAACTGTAACCCAGATCTCATCGCTGCTGGTGAAAAATAAATGTTTCAATTACACGAATTAGATGAACTCATACATCAAGCCTATGAAAAATCTCGTCTGTATAAGGCAAGAACCAAAGTCTGGCACGACAGGAAAGTCAAAATGAGAAAAGAATTCAAACACGGAAACAAAGTATTACTTTTCCACTCAAAGTATAAATTCAAACAACCAAAACTTAGATCTCGCTGGCTAGGACCATACGAATATGTTGAACTATATGGAAAAGATGGAAAAACATTTATTTTTAATGGCCATCGACTCAAGTTATATCATGAAGAAGAAGAACATAATGACCAAAGGGAAGCAGTCACTCCCTTCTTTCCGAAAGATTGATCTCAAGGAAGCAAGAGTCTTGCTTACGGGAACTTTCCTAAAATTTTAGTTACTTCTAAGGAGGCTATACCATGCTTTACTTATGTGTGGAGGAGTCCCTCTTCCATATATTATCCTTATTTTGTTTTATTTTATATTTACCTAAAAATATTTCTTTTTATGTGCTTTTGTGTGTTTACTTTTATGCAGGTAATATAAGTCAAATCTAGGAAATTAGGAAGTATGCTCAAGGATAGCTCTCTCGCAGCTATATATCTTTATGCCCCGGGAAGTACCATTTTCCCTATTTTTTTAGTTTATTAGTTATCACATTAAGGGCAATGTTCAACTGATATTTTAACAAAAATCTTATCATATATATGCTTTAATAATAAATAAAAAATGCTCTTAGTAAGGTAAATCCAACTGGATTGACATTTAGCTAGCATAACCCAGTCCACTAAATTATGAGAATTTTTAGCCTTATAATATATTTAGGTACCCACTTTTGGTACCTAAGATAATTGATGCCTTTAGCCTGTTCGAGTTAAGGTTTGAATGCAATTGCAAGTGTCTCATCTGTCGTTACAGCTGTGTATTTGTAATTTGTTGCCTTTTAGGAACAGTGGTATTGGTTGAAAATTATATTTGAGTGAGCTGGTAATTTAGTAGCTTCAAAACTTGTGCTTGATTAACATTTACTAAACCCCAGTGAGGTTAATTTATAGACAAAATCATATGATAAGAGGTAAAATAAATCCCATATAGCTCATGTACCTGCAAGCACCCCCTTTTAATGCTAAGTTACTCAAGTATCTAAGTGAAGAAGTCAAAAGTTTAAAAGAATAAGTTATGTGCCATGCTTCGGTTATCATCTTGGTATAAAAAAAGTAGTTCAAGAAAATAAAGGCTTAAGTTTGGCACATGAGATCAGTATATGCTATTCACCGTCAGCACTGTCACGCTTTACCTCTTTGAGATTTTTGTCTAGGTGCTCACGCCGCAACGGGCATATATATGTGTCTTGTACAAGCCTATGGTAGCTATCTAGATTATGTATGTGCTTCTGAGTGACTTAAATTATAAACCCTATTTGAGTGGCTCGAGTGAATTAAAAATCAAACACATTCCCCTGTGAGGTGCTATGTTATGTGTCAATGCCCGAAAAGTTAATCAATATGCAAAATCTTATAAAATCTAAATTTTGTCCACGTCACTATAAATGATCTTGTTTTTATTGCTTTTAATTGCTTGAGGGCAAGCAACAGCTAATTGTGGAGGGATTTGATAACGCCTAAATTATACATGTTTTCGGTGGCATTATTTATATTTATTTTATCATTTCTCATGAACTTTCGATACTTAATATCATGAAATACTTGCAGGTTCACTTGAAGACATCTCGAGCTAAAATAAAGCAAAGATCAAGTACTTATACACTTCGGAAAGCAAGATACAAGAAAAGATAAAGTCTTAAACAGAAAAATGCAAATGTGTGCTGCACTTATCCTTTGTGCGCCGCATTTCTCCCCAAAGTCAAAAGAATTAAAAGCTCGGTCAAAACAGTGCATTAAAACCCTAAGTACGCCGCACTTATAAAATTGTGCGCCACACTTCCCATCTGGCTACGCAAAATAAAAGAAATCATTAAATACTATCGCATTAACACACCAAGTGCGCCGCACAAATTATTTTGTGTGCCGTACTTCTACCCAAAAATCAGCCTATAAATAGAGCCAAAATCTTCACACATTTCATCAACTCATTCTCACACTCTCCTCTCATCTCACACACTATCCTTTTTCCTTAAAATATCCTAAACCTCCCTAACCTTTTCATAAGACATAAACAACATACCTTTTGAAGATTCAAGATCAAATCAAGAAGAACGAAGGAAAGAAACAATACTTTCTTAAGGAATAAAGGGTGTATTTAGATTCCATACTTGTTACGGGAAAGTTTTGATCTATATTCTTACCCGGTTACAACATGTTTCTTGTTTATCAATTTAATCTTGTTATGAACTTCATAGCCATGAGAGGCTAAATCTCTCATGACTACTCGGTGAAAATAATATAATAAATAAGCATTTGGTATAATTATGATCTTTTTAATCTTAAGATTTTGTTATAATCCTATCATGTCTAATCTTGTCAACTTTGATTGTATACTCACATCGGTATAGGTCGAAAGACCCGTTGTGATCTATATAGTTTTAAAGGTTTGTCTACGATCTTTATCATCTGTGACGAGAAATACACTTATGTTATTTAATAAACAAAAAGAGATTTGACATTATAGTAACTGGATTATTTGAGTGACACATCTGATCGAGTTAGCTAAACATAAGTCTTAAGTTAAATAAGTTAATTTGTGAAAACGTTTTCTGACGAGAAAATACTTTTTGTAAATCAAAATCCTAAGTCTAAGATCGTAACTATTACCATTACTTATGAATTATATGAAATTATCCGAGTAGTCATATTTCTCACATTTGTTAAAGTTTATTTTTCAACTGGTTATTCGACACTACGCAAATCCTTGTGGACGACCTGGTCTTACCTAAAGATTATACTACATACGTGGGTTATACTTTTACCCGTGTGTTTCCCTATAATAAAATTGGGATTTTCAGTCATTATAAAATTAAAGCTTTTGAAACACATCACTTGTGATGATATGTGTAAGTATTTCCTAGGTCATGAACGGATTACACGAACCCGCCGTCTATTTAATATTCCGTTAGGGCAACGCACGAGTAAGGTAGTATGAAAACTATTACAAGGCCCCTAAGAGTATATTAAATGCATGTGAAATATCTTAAGAGGGATCAACCATATTAGGGGTAAGGTAGTATAAAGACTGTTACCGATGGTATCCTTTCTACACTTCTCCCGTTTCCCTAGACGTCTATGCCAATTTAATATCTTATGGCTAGTTTTCTAAAGCCTAACGTGCACATCCATCAACAAAAAGCAACATAAAAAGGATCTACAACCTAAGTTTCATGCAATCATAAGTAAATACAAAGGAGGATTTAGCCTAGCATGTTAAAGATAAAGCAAGAACATAAATTAATCACACAACACATAGACATATTGAATGATTAATGATAAATTTTCTTACTTGATTAAAACATGGATCAAAGGTAGTTACAATAGGGTTTTGAGGCCTTAGAAACGACCTTAAAAGCTGCTGGAATGACTAGGGTTCGTCTCCCTAAAATTATACAAAGTTACACACTTAAAACCCTAATTTCGGTTTAATATATATAGAAAAATCGCTGCGACGACGTCACTTTGAAGTCCTAACGTTGTCGCCATGTAGATGATTCTAGATTCTCTTTTAAGTCGGCCACGTCTTGACGCCGTCGCTAGATTTCTAACGCCGTCACTGGATAGATCACGACGGCGTCGCTTTATGCCTGTGACGCCGTCTCCACGCGCTGTATGCATAACTCTTTAAGAGATTTGGTGTAGGTCTGTAATCTTGTCTGTTTCTTCTCCAAATGAGCCCAAGTCACGTGTATTTCCTCCAAATTCCATCCAAGTGCTAAAAACCTGAAACAAACGATTAAGCACATAATCTGGGCATATTTGCATGATTTAGGGGGTTAAATGACCTCGAAATAGTGTATAAAATGATACCTCATCAAGTGTACTATCAGACTTGAAGATAAGACAACATGTGATAATACTTCTTCTTCTATCATTCATTGTATTTAGGGATTATATAATTACTTATGTTAATCTTTAGGTGAATTCTATGCTCGACATTTTTAAGAAACGAAGAGCCTCATCCCGTGGAGCCTGTAATTGATAGCAACCAGTAAATAGTCGTCTAATATATGACAACTATCAAATTTGTGATGTGGAGAATTTCGAGGCTCTGGATTACGAAGATGCACATTTAGGATGTTCTTTCGAGAAATCTTTTAAATTGCACTTTTAGAGTTATAAGAACGTTTAACTTAATATTTATGCAACATAGACCTAATTTGTTTTAACTTAATATTCTTATGTTTTAGATAATTAAAGGCAAATTTCTCGATTTTTTGTATTTTATGCTAAGTTATGACATTATTTTTTACAAGCTTTGATTATCTATTCTATAACATTAATTTACATACATTTTAAACTATTTTTTTTTATACACTATACATAAACACAACATATTGACAAACATTGCTATCTATACTTAAAACATTTCTTGGTATAACATACAATTTTAATAAAACCAATATTTAGCAAAACAAAATAATTTAAAGCAATATTATAAGTTTGCCGCCATCGAGCGGGCTTAGTAATGGTATATATTATATTATATATATATGTGTGTGTGTGAGTGTGTGGTTGTGTGTGTATTTTGTATTTATATATATGTATGTTGTATATGTATATATATTATGTATTTGTATATATTTATGTATCATGTATCTATTTTTATTTGTATATGGATTATATATATGTATTTGTCTTGATAATATATGTATATGTATGATTTGTATATACATATATATATGTATATACATTTATATATGTATATTCATATATTATATGTATATACAATATATATGTATTTAATATATATTGTATATACTATATATATATGTATTTACATTATATAGTATATTACATAAATATATTATATATATATATTTATATATATATATATATTTAGATATATATATATATATATTTATATCTATATAATATACAGGTACTATATATATATAATGTGTGTGTGTTGTATTATATTTATATATATTATATTTAGATATATAAATTGTGTATTTATATATATATATTATCTATTTATATATAAACAATATTATATATATATATATATATATTTATTATATTTATATATGTGGTGTGGTGTGTGTGTGTGCTTGTGGTGTGTGTGTGTGTGTGTGTGTGTGTGTGTGTGGTGTATATATTATATATATTATATATATAATTATATTATATATATATATTATTTATATATTTATATATATTATATTATTTATATACTTGTTATCTTTACCGCCCGATGGGCGGGTTTTGTTTCGAAATTTTTGTAGTTTTTTTTTGTTACTTTAAGGTTTGTGAGTGTCGGATCTTTTAAGACGAGTGTTGTTATGTTTTTTTAAAAATTTCTGGTAACCACTCTACATGTTTACATAACCCTCTTAACGGGCGGGTTCGCTTCATAATAATATAGATAATATTAAGTAGATGCAAATAAGAATTCTACTGAACAACACATAATAATTTTAAAAAACTGCTACGAAAGAAAGTTGTTGGTAGTAATACAAAAGATATTCAGAAAGTTGTATACAGAAAACAATGATGCCTATTCAAATACGACATGAGACTTCTTTGTAAACAACGTTTGTCGTTGAGTTTGAATGGTTGTCGTCTTTTTCTAAAGAGGGAACCTTCAATCCTCTCTTGCTTTTGACTCTTAACAGATCCTTCCACTTGCATCCTATGCTTATATGCAAAAAAAAGAAATACCTTTCAAATAGCATACATCTAAGCAAAGATCTATGTTAAGAACAAATATCTGAACATACTGTTTAAGGAGGTGACTTGACTTTGGGAATGGTTTTCTCGACTGTATTTTCATAACAGTATAAGATGGGTGGTTCGGATATCTCTGAATGAAACATATTACTATTTACATCATGTTTACTTTAATTTTAACCTGTACCTTGCTATCATTTGGGTATGTTAAACCAAATGCTCCTCGAAGGCAATTTAACGGTGAAGGATCATCGTTGTCCTAAATCACATGAGATTCACGTGATGAAGATCATACTTTTTAGATATTTAGATTGACGTTGTAATTTATTTAAAGAAATTGAGAAAAATGGGAATACATATTAGCAAGTGGATTGTTCCGCCCAACACGTCTAACATGTTGTTACACAAATCCTTATTGGACTATTACCAATTCGTTAATGACAAAGTCATCTTGCCCCATCCTTTACTTAAAAAACACATCTAATTGCAAAAATACAGAACTTCTTGAGAATGCCTCTCTATAGTAATATTTTTTTAACCCTTGAGCTTTGCATAGGTTTGTACCTCTCTATGTTCTTTCTTATGCACGAGTTGCATCATTTTTTTTTCTTTGTGTGATTAGATTTAGGATTTTCTTTCTTCATACTCATTCTCCGCATATTCATCAATTGCTTCTTTGGTGCATCTTTGCTTCTAAAAGCTTTTGTCCCATTTGTTTTTACATATCTACAGCTTAGAATAAAACAAAATTGTTAAATAAAAACTTTTTTTTCCAAGTATTATTTAAAAAACCAAGCAGTTTAGTTAGCAGTAAATATTGATCATTTAATGTCACATAATTGTCACATATATAAAATAAAGTATATCATTTATTACGATATGTTAAACGTTACTCATAAGTCTCAAAATAAGCCACAAAATTGGGGTTTATGAAATATAAGCCGAAATCAAATAAGCTCATAAGCCCACGTATAAGCCGAAACAAACAACCCCTTATTCCAAAAAGATTAGGAGAGAAAAATTAAATCCTAAATCATCGAAATTTAAAATTCAAAGAAGCTGAAATGGATCGTAATATAATGCAAGCATCCTATGTTGATTCGCACCTAATACTATGAAATTGAAGTATGATATTAATGGAGCTATAAAAAAGGATGAAGTCTGTCATCATATGATAATATAATATATACCTTATACCATATAGTAAATGGGTTTTATACCCTGAGTCCATAGCAAGTTGTTGGATTCACTACGACTAGGCAAAGTCTGAGTGACTTGACCAAAATCATTTTAGATTATTAAGAGATAAATACTGCATTAAGTGCTTTTAATAAACGGAATACAAACCTTATGGAGATGCAAACATAATAAAGTGAGCCCGTAAGTGCAGATGTGATAACAACTGCAAACGCTTGAGTGAATGACACAAATGGAGGCAATATTCCGGTCTAAAAGTCAGAGAAATATAGTATCCATTAGTTAGAAATATAATAACCATATTTAAAATAAATTTGACATGTGTTAATACTTGTGTTACACACGAATGCGGGAAGGAAGAGACGCAAGCCCGAATCTGATACATAGAATCTTGAATCAAAAGATGATTATAGCACCGACTTAGACCGGGCTATTCTGGGCTTGGCCTAGGAGCATGCTCAGGATTGAGTCTGGTTATGCACATGTAGTCCAAACGGGTCAATATTAACCAAAATGTATTTTTAATGGATAAAGCTCTTAAACTATCTGATTATATTTTTAAATGAAAATAATATAACTTATGAAATCTATATGTGATACACTATTATTATTACTCGGTATTTTTTTCGTGGCAAGTGTTTGGGGTCAGACCGTGACACAACCTGCCCGCGCTACCCATTTTGTCACTTGTACTTAAAAGTATAACTGATACAACGTCAATCAAATCAGCAACATGTTCAGAAGAAATAAATGTGAATGAATGCTAGATTTTTAATGCGAGAATCCTAAAGACATACCCGTGGTATAAGACAAAACCTGAATAGTGATGGATCATGTAAAGTCAATACAATAGCTTTTTAAAAACAGATCTCCATATGTCTTAACATGTGTTTGTCAACATCTCATTCACAACGCACTTAACTGCTTTTCTAAATTATCAATGAGTCACTAGTCCAGAGGTACAATGAATAAATTGATAGGAAAATAACATTTTACCACATTGGTAAATGATAAATGATAATAACAAAATAAAGTACATTAAGGGTAAAAATTATGATAGAAGCGGTGAAAATCTACCTGATTGAGCATTCAAAAACTGCTTCAGGACCGTACCCATAATTCTTACCTGATAAAATATAAAAGTGTGAGAATTAGCTATTTTAATCAATCATGTAGAAATAGAAATAGATTTGGGACATGTTTCATCACTTATAGGTTAAGAAAAAGATATAATTTCAAGTCAATACGAAACATGTCAAATACCTTCTTCCAGAAATGCCACTTTATAAAACCTTTCGTATAAGTGTCACAAATAAGCCAGCTTTCTTTGTTCATTACCAGAAGTTTGATATCCAAGATAACTCATGGTAGGGAGGTCCTCATTCTTAAAATCTCTATGAGCCGCAAAATCTTTAACTCCGTAATAACCTTTAGCAGCCTGGAAAAGAATCAATATTCAGTTTCTCCAATATATTTTTTTGAACATTTTATCATTTATGCACATAAATGTTACTTACATCGAAGCACTTTATAATGTAATCTCGCTGCCGTACCAGAGTCACTGTTTTTTGCTCGTAAATTCCACACCTACAAAGAGCCATTAAATAATATGTCTTGGTAAAATAGTTAAGAAAACTACAAACATGTCACACATTGGAAAAAGTTTAGAAAACTAATAAACTGAGCACGTAAAGTACCACAAAGCTGCAAGATCTTCATATACATTGTTTGGTTGTGCTTTGTGTGATGCTGCACACACACTACATCTTATGAGTCACACAGTGAGGTCTTGCACTAGACGAGATAGATTCTCACAAGGCTAAGATACCTTTGTTCTTCAGGGAAGTATTTTTTTACCATATGTAAAGCCTGGTTATTTCACATTCTACCACTTACTTTTACTCCATAATACTCGAGCATACGAACTACTGTATCTATGATATAACCCGATCGAACACCATGCGCAAACTTTTCGGCGTCGTCTATACCTTGTACCGGAAAGCCAACTATAACCCTTTCGTAGGTAATATTGGTGCCCATGCGGCTATGCCATCCTTTAGATTCTTACGAATTCTCTGCGAAGAAAGAGGAGCAGACAAGAAGAATCTAGGTGAGAATTGTAACATGTATTTAGAAAAAGATTGGAAAAGAAGAGGAAAAAGATACCTTAGCCATCCAGTTCCCGTTAACATACCCGATTTCTGAAAAATAGCTCCTCACCAACTAAGCTTGCAGCAACGATGAGTATAAACTGCTACAAGCTTTTCAATAATATTTACCATCAGGAATAGAAAAAACCTGAGCAATATATAAAATAGTGTGATAGAGTGAAACTTACAAAAATTCTATTCTTGCTCATCATACTGATAGTTCTTAATAAGTGAATCAAATACAACACTCACCAAATAATTCTTCTTTATAATTTCAACTGCTGCATTTACAGTTGCCAATTCATTTATCTTGTATGTTTGCTATCAGGATCTAGTTAGCAAATAAAGATTAAGAGCTTAAATACGTACATGAGCAAGACTCTTGCAATGCCCACACCTGCAACAGGAGATAAGAGTGTCAAAAATCAGCACGCCAGCTAGGGAAGAGCTTAAATACGTACATGAGCAACACTCTTGCAATGCACATACATGTTGCCCTTATTATTTGCAGATTCAATAAGGCACTCGAAAACTTTGCTCTTTTGATAGTAGGGGTCACCAAAGGTGATGACATCACAAGCTAAATTGAGGTCCTTGAACTTTCTTCCAAACTTACGTACATCATCCATTGAACAATATAGAGAACTAAAAGCCATACACACGGAGGGAGATGTAAAATTAAGATTGAAAAGTTGCATTAGTAAATTAATATAGAAGCATACATATATTTCCACGGCATAAATGAGAATCTAAATTAGTTTTTCCTCAGTTCCTTGTTAAAAGGCTACATCAAGCTAAAAGTACCTATTGCCAATGTAAGCTGTAACCATCACGTGGCTTTAAACACAATTATACCGAAAGAAAATAATCTAAAATACATCAATAAATTGAAATAAAACTACATACGACATGAACGATTCCTTGGGTAGCCAAGGATTTGAAATCTACAGGAATTTGACCATATTTTGGCACTAAAATTGTGTTGATATATTGACTCGACTGCAAAAAGAGATAAAAATACATCAACATGACTTTATCTATCATCAGAACTCTAATTTTATATATTAGACTCACATTGTTCTTTAGACTATTATTGAGATTACCATACGTCCTGTTTATAACACTCGAGAACCGCTTTGTCGAATATTAAGGATATAACACCATGTAACACAAACAGTAATGATATTATCAGTGTGGATATAAATACAGAATAACGTATAAGGAGATTTTTTGATTTCATGGCACCTCAGCTTTAATGAGCGCATGAGTAGGATCATTATGTTAAGATAGCAGAAAAAGGTGAGAAATTATAGGCAATAGTTTGAAGATAAATGCGCATAAAGAACCTATGAGAAATCTGTATAAATGACGTAATCTTAGTAAAGGACTGACCCCTTGGGGAGAAATATGTTTTCTGATAAACTGCGAGTTCGGTTGGTCTTGTTGCCTGTTGTCTCGGCCAGTACCGGAACGTGCACGCCAGTCACGCTTATCAGACTCCGAGTAACGTGGCTGACCCAGAAAATCAAATCAGCATATTAGAAAGAATAAACTTTAAGAGATAAAGAATAAGAAATGTCTTTTGTGTAGGTTTGCTATTTTCCAAATGAGGTGTTTGTTATAACCGGTGATAGAAAAACGTCAATGGCAGCTTATTTTTCACTTTAAGAATCTCCTCAGAGATATGTACAACCTAATCAGAAGAGATAATCAATATATCAATCTGTTGTGGTGATAGAAAAGAAAAAAAACATATAAAAACTCACACCCAAGATTGGACATATAGGCTGGAGCATCTACATGAGACTCTAAACCAACAAAACAACAGAGTGACATACCTCATCAGATAGCTTGTATGCTCAGTTTCAACCGAACCATGCACACTCCTAGACTCTCCCCTTTGGAGCCGGTTCTTTCTGGGATTTCCTGTCTCAAAGGTTAGGCTCCATTGATTAGTTTTCGTGTATATCATACTTATAGCCTACGTTTATAGCTTGGACATAGTTTTTACCATATGAGTATGGTTGTCCCTTCCTAAAGTTTCATATTCCAACAATATACCAATATTACCGACTAAAGCAAGTTAATAAACATTCATCAAGAGGACATGGAAAGACGCTAGATTTTCCTGAAATTAAAAAGGGAATATTGTCCTCATGATGTTCTATGAACACATACTTCAAATTTTGTGGAACATAAATATCACATTCAAACATGTTTCTTACAAATGGTTTATATACACAATTACACATAAATGCATTACTATGCACACCAAATAATGAACCATTTAACAAATATTCCGTAGCATAAATTAACATACCACACATCTAAGCTAGATTCAACCAACTTTGATTTAATAATTGCAACGTGGGATAATAACGGAAATTTTACTGGGGAAAAGTCAAGTTCACATTTATGGAAAAAGCACACAATGTCAATATACGTGATATTAGGGTATGCCCCATTAGAACTAAACTCGGGAAAGCCCTTCATTGAAAACCATTCTTATTCAAATATATTTCTTAAAGCAGATTCCAGAAGATAGCAGTTAGAAAAAAGAAAAAAAATACAGATTAAAAAACTTGTTTAGTTCGGGTAATAACATTGTTTAGGATAAGTTATTTACAACTTACCATTAACAAAAACAGCAAGAGGTGGATGCTCCATTAAATTTGGAGGCAGTGTAACATCTTCCTGTTATTTTTCACCAAAGCTACTGGTTGATAAGCCAACTGCTAATGGGACCCATTGATGAGACCTACAAACCTACCTGTAAATCAACTATAACAGAAAATCCATTCAGTATAATGGGTTTCTATGTGTTCCGTGACCTTAAACTCAAAAAAGATAAATTAACCGAAACTTACTCTTCAAACAAAAAAAATACATTTAAGCATGATTTAACAAGATGTATTGAGAGAACATGGAAACATACTGTAACATACCACGACGCATGATAAGCTATCCCGAGCAAAGCGAGTATTATCCTTATTATATAAAAAGGTAGCTGATATCCATTAATATTTTGTGGTGATGAAGAAGATGGTTTTGGGTATTAGGGTTTTCTTGAATAAAAACTCACGTATATGGATTTGGATGAATATAAAGTCACGTATGGGTTTTATTGATATATTTTTGAAAATCAAAACTATGTTAAGATGGTATATTATTATTGTTTTTCATAGTTGAACATAAATGGTGGCTTGGATGAGTTAGTTAAGATCCTTGCGAGTTAACAATAGGTTATGAGTTCAAATCTTGCTATGTACTTAATTTTTAACTTAATTTCGAAATTTATTGAATTGTAGGTGCCATGTCATCATTGAGGTGGCGTCCAGTCACTAATTCATATTAATCCAGTCATAGTTAGCCCCATATATATGTTATAGATATATATGTGTGTGTGATAATAAATATATTAATCTGATAATTAAATCAAAACAAAATCTGTATGAGGGTTGTTTATTTCAAATTATATAATCGGCCTGTAGCTTGTTCGATTTGTAGCTTATGTTTCACAAATATACTATTTATGGCTTGTTTTTGAAACTTTTTATCTTATATAAGTTTTTTAATAATTAGATGCATATATGTATATTAGATGCATTTCATGATTTCTCTTGTTTTTGTTCCTTACATGTGCCGAAATCATGAAAATCAATTTGCACCATCTACACATCAAATTTACTTTCGAAACTATATTTTGCATCTAGATGAACTAGAAATGCATCTAATGCAAGTCGTTTGCATCTCTAATGTGTGTGGGGGCTTTTAGCACTTCTCACCACTTTTATTTTTATTTACTTCTCATGGATCCCTGCTATAAATATATATATATTATATTATATTTTAATATATATATATATATATATATATATATATATATATATTTTTATAGCATTGTGATTCGCGCAAAGCAGTGGTTTCGAGGAATTAAAAATAAAAAATAGAAAATTAATAAAATATATCAAAATAGATGTTGAATTAAAGAGCACAAATTTAAAAAAATATGGTGAAATTAGATACTAAAAAAAATAAATAGATAATAAGATATTTAAATTTAAAAATAAATGTGGTTTTTTAATTAAGAGTGACCAACATGGTCACTTAAGATTTTTTCCCTTAAAATGAAAAATGGATTGTTTAAATTTTTATCAGATTGCACATAACAAAAGTTGTACAAAATAGGTTGTACATAAAATGGTGATGAATGTGTTTGTTTTTATAAAGAGATTAGTTCCATAAAAATGAAAGGGGAAAAATCTGAACTTCAGACTTTCTTAAAATAGAGTGTCACAAATGCTTTATAATGTGTGTATGTTTTATGTATATATATATATATATTTATATATATATATATATATATTATATATATATATATTATATATATATATTATTATTGTTGGAGTTATACTCGTGTATAATAAATAATTATAAGCTAGCTAATTTATGCTCTTTGAGCTCACATAGAGTTACCACTTACACACTTTTTATTATTTATTACTGACTATACCATAACTTAGTAACTCGGAAATTAATTCGACGCTTCTAATTATAAGTTTGTACTTAGTTTATTGGAGTATGATATCAAATGGGCAAAAGCCCATTTTAAGCCCATTATGTGGCCTGCTATAGTGGAGATTAACAGGAATGTGTTTTGAATTGGTAAAAACAAATTTTTTTTTTAATTTTATCACAAATTGTGATAACAAACTTACAAATAACAACTCTCTTTTCTCCATCTCCAACAAGTGACGCCAAAGGAAATAAAACCATCTAGGGTTTTATTTTCGATCTTCCAACTTGATTCTAGTGTAGATCAAGGCTTGTTCGAGGGTTACGGGTTATTAAGACTAGCATCTACGGGGTATACTAGGACGTGTAGTGTGTTTCTACATAGAGGTGGTCTATTTTGATCACTTGGTTTGGGGAAATAATCATGTGGTCAAAGTCTCCCTATGTTCCTACTAATCACGCTACAAAGGTATAACGTTTGTTGCTTTTCCATTCGATTAATCATATGGCTATATGGATCAGTTGATAGGTGATTTATCCGGTGCGTATTATATTTAATTATATGATATTTATTTGTATAATCACGTATAGTGGTATCACGAGCCATCATATGATGTCATATGATTATCGTGTATGCGTAAATGTGGCTAAAACACATGTTTTTGATGGTTTCAAGAAGCTATTTTAAAACAGCCCCTACGGCTAAATTTTTATAATAATTTCGACCCTATGAGGGTGTTATAATATGGGATTTTTGATCCGATATCCACGGGTTACGCATACTTATAATGGTCTTGTTATCGGGTACGTGTAAATTGGCATAAATCGCGCGTTTTGGGATGATTCTTGAATCGGTTTTAAATCAGCTCCATGGGCATTATTTTATGTGATAATATGGTAATAAGAAGGTATTAAAAACAGTGCTTAATGACCCTAAAGCTATAGGTTACACGTACCAATCGGGTTTTAATTCTTGTTAATCAATTTCTTCGATTTCGTTGGCTAACAATTTATTTCTTGTTATTTATTTTGTTTCCATGGAAAATACATGCATGTTTACCTATGGACTTTGCCAACACCTTGTTCATACATGATATTATGGTATTATTATGTTGATAACATCAGATAGTTAATACATTATAATATCAAATTCCCTATTACTTAATTGTTTATATTTAGTTTTTAGGGACCAAGTGAGAATTTTAGCAAAAGACGTAGGATTTGGACATGAAATGCACTAAAGTAAAGAGTTCAAGGCTTGATTACGCCGTAATATATATTAAAAAATAAATGAGTCATCACAGCTTTTACGATGTAAAGCCTCTCCTACTTTATGTCGTAACATACAAAATTCATAGAAGATGATTTATCCGAGTCAGCGTTACGGCGTAACATAGGCGACAAGGTTACGTCGTAACATCATTTTAGCCTAGAAGATTGGAAGCCTACGTAGCAAGGTTACGGCGTAACGTCTCATAAGGGTTACGCCGTAACAGTTTCGAAATATATAAATAGAGCCCTCATCTGGCTCATTCATCATCACTCACTTCCACAACTCACAACACAGTCCCAAAGGGTGAACCAAACCCCCAAGGTCTGAAGCATTTCACCAGAAGGTCTTCTCTTTACTTAATTCTTGTATTTAATCGTTCATAACATTCACTGTAAGAACAATGATGATTCAATCCATGTTTACTTTCATTAATTCTTGCATTACTGTTACCATGAGCGGCTAAGCACTCTTAGTGCTGGCCTAACCATGTAATTGCTATTGATATGATTATTGTTTCCTGTTCAATTATGGTTCTAGCGCGAGAGAAGATATCCTTTAGCGACGCCTTTCATTATGCCCTGTGTTTTGGTAGTATAGAGGGTGGCTTAGATCTTGTTAATCATGTTATTAGACTTACCATGTTAAACCTGGGATTAGCAGGGTACTAGGGTAGCTTGGCACCTATCCCTAGTGTAGAAATTTACCACATTACCGCCTTTGCCATATTAAATACTTAAAAAACACAAGAACTCTTTCAAAGGGGGTTAATAATCGGTTTATATTATAGATTGGTCTTAAGGATAGTTGGGGATTAACCACTACAAACTTGGATGCCCTACTCCTGTGATCGTAGGGGAATGTGGGATCGCAGAGTGAGTATAGGACATACCTCAAATGCCAATTCGGGTCTGTCGATATTAGAACCACTAATGGAACTTATAATTAAACATTGCACAGGAAAATGTAAGCATAACATTAGTAATGAAATGGTTAGGTTAGCACGCTTTTCTCCCTGAATTCTTCTATCACTTTACTTTACTGCATTTACTTTTCTGTAAGTCTTAAAATTAACTTAAAACCATTTTCAAACGTGACATAATCAAATTAGAACTAGTAAACCTTAGCTCTTGGGACAACCTTGGATTTACCAAACTACTGCACTATATACGACCAGGTTCTTTGCCCATTAGTGCGTGTATCGGTAGACGAGGTTTATAAATTTAAAACTTGACTAAAGAATTATTTAAAAGAATTTACGCATCAAGTTTTTGGCGCCACTGCCGGAGAGCTAAAATTAGTTTTAGTTTGATTTCTTATTACTAAGCATTTCGAAAATCAAAATGGCTGAGGGAGAAATCGATAACCTCACTATGGAGCAGCATCTAGCATAGGGAACCAGGCACTGGGCGTGGTTAAACCTGAAATAGGAGGCATGTGAGTTTTGAGATAAAGAGTCAATTCATGTGAGAATTAAGGGAGGATACCTTTTTCGGAAACAAGAACGATGATGCCCATGAGCATGTGGAGCGAGTTTTAGAGATCGTCAGCTTATTCAACATTCCTAGAGTATCACATGATGCTGTCATGCTGTGCGTCTTCCCCATTACTCTAACTGGAGCCGCTAAGCGATGGGTGGATAGACTTCCTCTAGGAACCGTTGATTCCTGGGATCTCCTTAAAAAATCCTTTATCTAAAGGTACTGTCCACCATCAAAGACTGCCAAGCAGCTTGAGGAAATTCGCAACTTCAAGCAGGAAGGAGACGAGACATTATACCAAGCTTAGGAGCGGTATAATGACCTACTATATAAATGCCCCACTCATGACATCAATAGCCACCAGAAGGTGAACATCTTTTATAATGGTCTTGGGACCATGAACCGCCAATTGCTTAACTCACAAGGGACAATTCCTGGCATGACACCTGCTCAAGCATTAACAGCAATTCAGACTATGGCTGACCACTCCCAAAAGTGGCACGATGGGTCATCCAGCAGAAATAAAGAGAGTAGTAGTAATTCTGAAGGGATCGCTGCTATTGGAAACAAACTAGAAAACCTCAGTCGAGACATGAAGAAGCTAAAAGAGAATGTTCACGCTATTCAAGTAGGATGTCAAATCTGCGAAGGAGCTCACCTTGACAAATATTACCCTCTCATCGAGGAAGTAAAGAGTGTGGAAGTATTTAAATATGGAGAGTTCGGTCGACCCTTCCCAAACAACAACAAAAATGATGGTAGATTTAATAAATGAGGATATGACCAGCCATCATCAGGAGAAAGAAGACCAAGCCTAACCGAAATAATCAATAAATACATGGAAGAAGCATCTAAGAGACATGCAGAGCAAGACGAATGGTTAAAGAAATTTTACCAAAGTACAGACTCCAGCCGAGAAGCTCACGACAAAATTATCCAAGGTCTTGAGACAAAGGTAAAAACCTTAGCAAATGAAGTTGAAAGGCAAGCTAACAATGGAAAGCTCGAAGAATGCAAGACAATCTATACTGAAGATGGATCGCCATTATACACACCTTTCTATTATTCCCCCAAGGAAATTGAATACTTTTCTACTAACATAGGATTTTCAGATAACGAGAAACAAGAAAAACTGACAATTCAGGAATGACAAAGGCTCTAGCAGCACTTGAGGCCACACTTAAGATAAAAAAGAAGAACCTAAAGAAGAAAAACAAAGTGTAAACTACTATGTTGATCCTTAGGAGCCCCTAATACCATTCCCTAGGCGATTAGAGCATCACGCGGAAGAAGCAATTGGTTCAACAAAATATGGGAGAGTGTTAGCCTTAAAATATGTCGACTTATAAGAAATTACACTAGTTTAGTTAAAGTGTGACACGTAGGAACTGATAATGACTAGTTAAGATAGTTATGTGTCACTAGGACTATAAATACCCCCTCCATACTTCCATGGATGGTGCGGATTCTTTTTGTAATATTATCAAAACCCCTACATATCTTTTCCTTTACTCTCATTTAATAATATGGCTAAGCGTTTCTTTTTCCTTCCCGACCTCCGGATCGTTGTTTAGCTAGTGTTTCTTATTATGTACAATTGGTACTAGAGATAGCGGTTGTATTAGTTTGATTTTTTGTGGTTTTAGTGTCTTGTGTTTGTCATTGTTTAGTGGTTTCGTATGAGTTTTTATTATCCAATCTGTCACTTATTTTGGTTCATAACCAGTCCATGTCAGTCCAAATATACACGATACTGTTTTTGTGTGCAGATATGATACTATTTTTTTCTTTACTTTGAGGTTTCGTATTTTGAGCAGATATGATACTATTTTTTCCTTACTTTATGAGGTTTCATGTTTGTACTTTTTGAGTCACAGAGGTTTATGTGGTCAAAACAGCTTATTGCCAAGCTTACTTTAGCTTTCTTAAGTGGCTCATTTTATTGAGCTGTTTGATACTTGAAACAACAGAAAAAAACTCAGATCCACACTTTTTGCTTTCTAGGACGATTTTTGTTTGTTTAACAAAAAGACAAAAAGTACAAAAGTGACAGGTAGCGGTTTGGCCACCGTGGCGGTTTGCCATAGCGGTTTGGCCACGTGGCAGGTTTTAGGACAGGTTAGTAGCTGTTTTTTCATTTATCTTGGCCATTCTAACACGAAACTATATCTGTTTCAAAACTCCACAGCGGTTTTGGTGTTCTGATGGCGGTTTGGTTGGTGGCAGTTTGGTTTTAAGGTAGCGGTTTTGGTGTCCCCACAACTCAACCAAGTCAACTCGGCATCACCGAGTTGACACCGGTTAAACTCAATGAGTTGGTCACAGGACGAGTCAAGGTTAAAGGAATCAAAAAAGAAAGAAGATTAAGAAGCGACTCGAAACATAAACATAAACCTAAACCCATTAACAAAATAACAATTATATAACAATAACAACATCAAACAAACAGCATCATCAACTCTTCATCACAAATCAGCCAACAACAAATCCAATCAAATCTATCCTAACTTCATGTCAATTCATAATCTCACAACTCCATCTCCAATCATCATCAATGACTCAAACAACTAATAAATCAAGACCTCGGAGTTTATCTATTTCGTGTTGCAAAGAAGAAGTTGACCTTGATAAGATCAAACAAAATTAAACTTCATCATCGATCTGAGTCTTGGGTATAACCATTTTGATATACGAAATTAAAGTTAGTTTTATAACAAATCTGTTATAAACTAAACTTTGTTTCGTTTGTGACATAACAAAAACACATCAATTAAATACCTACCCCGAAACCCTTGATGGATCTTGAAGCCGACTATAAGAAGATTTGTTAATCGTTTTTGTTTTAAAAAGAGTCCTTTTACCATTGGTGGTATGAACATGGAACTAAATAAGAATTGCTGCTTGTATTATGATTTAGATAAGGATATTCGTGGGTAGTGATTTAATGATTTGTGGTTAAGAAATATGATGTGATGATTATCTTTGGGATATGAGATCAATATCTGCTACTGGCTTCTTTTTCTTGTTATCTGCTGATGAAGGTATAAGAGAGAGAGGCGGTTTTAAAATGAGATTGGGATTAGGGTTAACTATGTGGAGATTTACTATACCCTAATTTTATGGGAATAAGATATTTATATCTCTAATTTATCAACTGGTCGGTCGGTATAAACAAAAAGTATAATGGATCGGGGTGGTGGTCTGAATTTGGGCTAGACGTTATACACAATCCGAAAGTTAGGCCACAAATTTGTGTTTTTGGGCTGAATTCTTAAGTTGTATGGCAAATTGGCCCAAGAACCGAACATAATAAATCATGGGGAAAAACTAATTTAATTGGGCCGAGAGTTGGAGAGTTACTATAGGCTTAGTGTGTTGGGTTAAGTTCTTATTGTCTGGGGTCAAGGTTGTTTTATTATTAGGCTTGCTGGTATTGAATTAATCCGGATTATTGGATTGAACCGATATAAATACACTATCACGACAAGTTGGACTAGACAATGTAGATTCGTTACCAACAATTCAAAATAACATTTATAATAGTTTAACGACATTCCCGAACAGTAACACAACAAACACGATACATAACACTAAAACGATCCGAATAAGATTCAACTAAATGACAAATGGCTAAGGATTCGCATTACGATGACAAGTATTCACGGAGTTAATTTGGTATTCCCTTATTTTGGACATTGAAGTGGTTTTACGAAAGGGTTTTCTTTTTCATCATCGAGGATTCCTTCTATTTTCCTACCCCTTTGCTTTAAACCAAAACTATCTCGTTGATGACTTGCTTGAAGCACAAAAAGGAATACTGATTTATGACTTGGATTATCTAGTTTCCAGCAGTCTGGGTGTGGTGGTTGAAGACCTGGAGAATATCAGTTAAAGGAGTTTTTACATTATAGTGCTCAGTGTCACACGCAGATGTCGATGTAGATAATTTCAAGAGGTGTTATACTTATTATACTTTTGCAGTCGGGTATAGAGTACTTATAGATTTAATCTTGCCATTTCTTCAATCAAAAATAGTGTAAGCTTAAGTAAAAAATTTGGTGGATTTTACTTCACTTTCAAGTTTGGAATATCAAGTTTACTTCACCATGTGTTCACAACTACAGCCGACAGAATAAGAGGTTGGTCAGTTAGCCAGTGAGTTTAAGGTTATAGAGATGTACAGCATTCTCACAGGATATTATTGTGCTATTCCAAGACAATGGTACTTCTGAGTCTAAGCAAAATTCTCAAATTTCTTGAACGACACTCATATACAAGACCTTGATTATACCAAGTTTTCTTGATTCTTGCTTCATCTCCTACTACGGTTTGTGAAAGTCAAGAATGGTATGGTTCGTTTGGATCTCAAGATTTGTGCTTAAGACAAGAACTTCTCGAGTATATGTGCGTACACAACAATGATGCTTCTGAGAGTTCGAAACCATCATGGGGGGAAATGTGTACTTTGGTTACCATGTCAACTTCCAGGGGGAAGTAGTGTATACTACTTTACTTAGTATGGTTTATGAAGTATTCTGCATACGTGAGAAGAATTGTTGCTGATTTCTCGCATGTACCTCGACGGTTATTCACAAGACCAATGATAAGTTTAGCAGGAGTAGTATCTTGATGTAGTTTTTCTTCTACAAAATTCCGCTGTGAACGTTAGTGACCAAATAGAGATGGTTTGAAGCTCATCAAAGTCTTCAAAATCTTGTCAAGATAGGAATGTTGGATTAGGGGGAAGCTGATTCAGAAAACTTTGCCAAAAAGGTGTTATGAAGAAAGCTTTTCAAGGACATGCTGCTATGAATTCGGGGGAGTTAATCCCAACTCTTGATATACAATGGGTTCCAAAACATGTATAAGACCAATGAAGATCCAAGTAGTAGTACAAGTTTCAAGACCAGGAGAACTCAGAAGACATCTTCAGCTTTGGAAGTGCTTTGGAAGACGTTATTTTATTGTAATTGTACTGTTAGGAACGTTGTAAGTAATTATATATGTCCACATATTGGGGGAAGATTGTTAGCCTTAAAATATGTCAACTTATACGGAATTACAATAGGTTTAGTAAAGCGGACAAGTAGGGACTAATAATGACTAATTAAGATAGTTATGTGTCACTAGGACTATAAATACCCCCTCCATACTTCCATGGAGGGGTGAGAATTCATTATTGTATTATCTCAAAGGTGTGTGTGTGTGTGTGTGTGTTTTCTCTCCTCACACCACATACACATCTTTTCCTTCTACTCTCATTCAATAATATGGCTAAGCATTTCTTTTATCCTCCTCGACCTTCGAATCATTATTTAGCTAGTGTTTCTTATTATGTACAGAGAGCTTGAAGAAAATCAAGATAAATCGTCCTTTGTTAAAAGAAATTAGGCAAACTAAAAATTACGCAAAATACATGAAGGACTTGGTAGAAAACAAACCTAGGACCAAAGAAGATGAGGGAAATAGAATGAACCCTAGGTGCTCCGCTCTTCTCCAGAATATCTACCCCCTAAGGAACAAGATCCAGGAAGTTTCATTCTCCCTTGTTCCATTTCGGAAGTTAGATTTTAATAATGCTTTAGCAGATTTAGGAGCTAGCATCAACCTCATGCCCCTTTCTCAATGTAAATGTTTTTGACATAGGAAAACTCGGAACAAATTAAATGGTGATCGAAAAATGGCTGATAACACTAAATGCACACCTAAGGGAATAGTAGAAAATTTACTCATAAAAATCGACAAATTCATCTTTTTGTAAGATTTTTTGATTCTTGATATGGTTGAGGACCTCAGGATGCCCATCATCCTAGGAAGACCATTGCTAGCCACTGCACACGCTAAAGTAGATATATTCAGAAAGTCCATTTCTCTAGAAGTTGGAAGTGAAAAAGTGATATTCAAAATGAGAAGTAGTTTTACTATGACTTTTGAATCCGTTCGATCAATAAGAAGCGATACATGCCCGGAGGATGATGACTTTAAAAAGATTGATTATGATTTATTCTTATACGATTTAGAATCTTGTGAGTTTAACCGACTATTAGGTATTGATCCAGACATTTTTTTCCTACGAAATTGACGTACAAGAATCTTATGAAGAGATCATATATAGGATAACTGAAGTTGAAAAAGAGAAACAGTCCAGACCTAAAGAAAGAAGGGTGCATTGGTATAAGGCAATTTTGCAAGAAAAAGAAAATGGGAGCGAGTATTGGCCATCTTGCGACCCACCAAACCATGATGGTATGCGATGGAGGAGGCTGATTCACCAATTAACAAAGTGAAACGTTATTGGGAGAGCATAAATGATAGTAAACGAGAGGAGTTAGAATGGGAAAATCTAAGCTTAAATGATTGGATGAAGATAAGATATGGGAAGGTATGCAAGATGACCAGGGAGAGAATTCTCAAAGATCACTAGAGAGACAGGTTCGGAGATGAAGAAGATGACTTAGAAGAGAACTTGGAAGACCCCAGAGGAATGCAGAGAAGATAAAGCAAACGCAATAATAAGGGCTATTCATGATAAATTAAATGATGATTGGTTTAATAATACAAGTGAAGATGAAAATGATTTGGAAGGGATACTAGATTATTTCGAACCAAGATCATATGACGAATTCATCGACTGGGATGACGAAGCCTATAACAAGAGAAGGTGCAAATTGTTGGGAATGACCTATGAGGAACCAACCCTGATTTTAATCAAAAAAGCTAAAGTCACTCGATACACCATTGGTCTAAGTGAGATCTACACAAAGGTAAAGGTATTAGGATTTGATGAAATACCAAGAACCAAGGATAACGTTGTTGCAATGAGAGCCAGATTAATGGAAAAGATAGCCCATGAAGGAAATGGCCAAGCAAAGACGAAGTTTTCATCTTGAGTCTAACTTAAAGACTTAGTAATAAACAAAAGTGCTTGTCGGGAGACAACCCGTCTTTTATTTCCGAATTTTAGTTGGTTTTTGTTGGTTTCTCTCTCATTTTGAAGGTTCTATCTATAAGGAAGTGGAATTCAAGGTCTCCTCGACTCGTTTTCATGTGGTATAAAGGTTCTGTCTGGGCGTAACCACATTAGTTACACCATAACAGATATCATTATGGCGTAAAGTCCTGCATTAATTACGCTGTAACCTTCTTGTTCAAATTACCAAATTTTAAAACCACATGTTTACGGCGTAACCAATCCTATGGGTACGCCGTAATCCCTTTCCAAAAACCAAAAATCAGTTTGAAACCTTTTCAAAACCATGTATAAGTAAATGAAATTTGTGGGTATGTTCTCTGGAAACTCTCACGAGATTTTACTCGTCCACTTGGGCCATCAAGTGGTTTAAAAGGCTTGTTGCATGTGCTAAATGTAACCGTGATTCCTATGAAAGTGAGATAGATTTTAGTGTATATTTATCTATGAACGTTTAATACTTGTTGTTGTTTAGTGATTTATGGGGAAATAAGGTTGTTCTATAGACGCTTTGAAAGAATTCATCTCTTGAAGTCATCGCTCGATGAAAAGAGCAACGCTTAGGGGAGTCTTTTGTTTTAATTGTACTCTTATTCCAATTTATTTCATTTACTTAAATGTACAATAGGGACATTGTACAAACTAAGTGGGGGAATGAGAGTAGAATTACCACTTGACCTATATTTGCCTTCGATTTTCTAGTTTTCTTTGAAAAATAGTGCCAATTTTAAAAAATTTGACATGTTTTTCTTACTAAACTATAATGAATCTTTGCCGAGTACACTATTACCCTTAATTCAATTGGTGAGGTTAAGCCTAATATTCCATTTCCATCTATTATACAAAAATCCACCAAAAATATAAGTGTGTCGGTAGTATTGTAGACTTTAGAACTTGGCATGCACATCTTGTTAAGACCTAATTGGTTAGTTAGAATAAACGGTTCAAGAAGGCAACGTCTATGAAAATCACCCAAAAAGACTATATGTGTGTGTATTTATCGACTTGTCACACTGACTTGTCAACCTCCCCGGGTAAAACCCTTTGTTGCACTCAATATTAGTGCAAGATACATCTAGATCACCTTGTTAAGCCAATCCCTATTTAAACCCTATATGTTTTGTTACACCATTTTGCCTTAGCCAACCCTGTAGTCTTTATTTTCTTCATGTTGAAATCTCTGGCTACTTAAGTCTATGGTTCGGGGGAATGGGTACAAAAATTTTATGCATTCGTGGAACACCAATCATTAATGATCTATAAAGACCCCCTATATCATCACTTTTGATATTGTTCATCTTAAGTGGGGGGACGTATGTATTATATCAAACACTGCATGGCCAATAATAAAAAGATATAAACTCCTATAGCATTTGTATATTTAAAAATGATGATGCAAATATAAGCCATCCATGTGCTAAAAATGTAAAGATGGTGCAACTATAAGCCATCTTAATGATTATGAAGAATGGAGCTAGTAGCCCATTATTGAAGATCAGATTTTCAGACTTAGACTCTTAGACTTATGGATAGACGGTAGCTAGTTATGACAACCTTAGATTAATTTAGACTATTTGTTTTGTGTTTTTATTTAACAACAATTATTGTGTATCTTGTGTCTTATCCTACCCTATATCGTTCTACATCCCGACCATTGGTTTTGCTCAATTAGGGATTTGATTGCAATCATGTATGTCTATTCCATCGTTATGGATGTGTATATGTAATTTTGTCACCCTTGTTTGTGTAACACTTTTGGAAAAGGACTGCAGGATGATTCACCCTTTTTGAGACTGTTTAGACCTTAATTATAGTTGGTGGAGACTTGTGTACTTTCCAAGCTTATGATAGAATACATGCTATGACTGTGCAATTGAGTGATCACCCCTAAATGAAACACTTAGATTAGTAATGAGAGTTGATTGTTTTCGATCCCCTTTTCATGAGGTGTTTGGCTCGGATGTTTTCTAGCATAAGTAACTTATAAATTCATTTCTCCAAGTTAAATTGGGGAAATCTTTTTATAAATTATTCTAAACGGTTCTACTTGAGGGCAGGTAGAAGTCAAGTGGGGGAATATTTGATAACATCAAATAGTTAATACATTTTAATATCAAATTCCCTATGAAAATGCTTATAAATATGTTATAAATGTTTGAGAATGTTCCTTAATTATTTATATTTAGTTTTCAGGGACCAAGTTAGCATTTTAGCAAAAGACGTAGGATTTGGACATGAAATGCACTAAAGTAAAGAGTTCAAGGCTTGTTACGGTGTATCATCCCCGAAGGATTACACCGTAACATATTCTAAAGAAGAAATGAGTCATCACAACTTTTACGACGTAAAACCTCTTCTACTTTACGCCGTAACATTCAAAATTCATAGAAGATGATTTATCCGAGTCACCGTTACATCATAACATAGGCAACAAGGTTACGTCGTTACATCATTTTAGCCTAGAAGATTAGAAGCCAACATAGCAAGGTTATGGTGTAACGTCTCATAAGGGTTACGCCGTAACAGTTTTGAAATATATAAATAGAGCCCTCATCCGGATCATTCATCACCACTCACTTCCACAACTCACAACACAGTCCCAAGGGGTAAACCAAGCCCCCAAGGTCTAAAGCATTTCACCAGAAGGTCCAAGAGAGAAGTCACTTAACTTGATTCTTGTATTTAATCATTCATAACATTCACTATAAGAACAATGATGATTCAATTCATGTTTACTTTCATTAATTCTTGCATTATTGTTACCATGAGCGACTAAACACCTTTAGTGCTGGCCTAACCATGTAATTGCTATTGATATAATTATTGTTTTCTGTTCAATTATGGTTCTGTTAGATATCCTTATAGCCTTTCATTGATCCCTGTGTTTTGGTAGTATAGAGGGTGACTTAGATCTTGGTAATCCTGTTATTAGACTTACCCTGTTAAACCTGGGATTAGCGGGGTACAAGGGTAGCTTGGCATCTGTCCCTAGTGTAGGAATTTACCACATTATCTCCTTTTCCATAATAAATACTTAAAAAGCACAGAAACTCTTTCAGAGGGGGTTAATAATCGGTTTAGATTAAAGATTGTTTATAGGGATAGTTAGGGATTAACCACTACAAACTTGGATGCCCTGCACGTGTGATCGTAGGGGAATGTGGGATCGCAAAGTGAGTATAAGACAGACCTCAAATGCCAATTCGGGTATGTTGATATTAGAACCACTAATGGAACTTATAATTGAAAATTGCACAGGAAAATGTAATCATAGCATTAGTAATGAAATGGTTAGGTTAGCACGCTTTTCTCCCTGAATTCTTTTATCACTTTAATTTACTGCATTTACTATTCTGTAGCTATTAAAATCAACTTAAAACCATTTTCAAACGTGACATAATCAAATTAGAACTAGTAAACCTTAGCTCTTGGGACAACCTTGGATTTACCAAATTATTGCACTATATACGACCGGGTTCTCTGCCCGTTAGTACGTGTATCGGTAGAAGAGTTTTATAAAGTTAAAACTTGACTAAAGAATTCTTTTCAGTTTTGGGTTTGCCATTGTTTCGGCTTCATTTGTATGTTTTTTATTTTTGGTTTTTGCCATTTTTGGGCACCTTACAGTAGTTAGATGATAGGTTAAGTGTACTTAGTTATCCAATTATTGTAACCATTGCTTGGAATTGAATGGCGAAAGAATTAAAGGCATAAAGTCAAATTCGGAGCTGTTGGAGTGGCTTGTATAAAAAATGTATTTCCCGGAGTTCTGTAAGGAGTTGGTAGCTGAATTTTTTTGTAGGTTCTCAACTCATAGGGCTATAACTTCTTCAACTAGAGCTCAGATTGGGGAAGACTCCTTCTAGAAGTTTTAGGCCCCTGAAGTCAGCTGTAAATTCCTGGCAAATTTGGCTATCATGTTCACTTAGGGTTCCATTTGATCTTGATTGGTCTTGGAGCAAGTGGGAGCCGTCCTTGTGGTTGTCTTAGTTTACCCCTAGTTGACTTCTTGGTTCCCGTGATGGCTCACAAGTGTTAGCCGTGTTTTTATGTAAAGTGATGGTTTCCCGAGCCTTGTATAGGAAAACGTAGTTTACGGGAATGTATTTTAAGCTAATTGGGCCTTAGTGTCAGGCTAAAGCCCATGTAAACAGCTCATAGAGTCTAAACGAACCAACTAGGGTTCAAACTACCTCTTGTACTATAAATACCCTTCACTACACAAGGTGAAGGGTGTTGGTTCTCACTGGTAATTTTCACATTTGCTAGAAATCAACCATCTCTCTTTCTCTCTCTAAACTTCTCCTCTCTTTTCTTCTTCATTTGAATCGCATGGTTATGTTAGTGATAAACAGTAGATATGGATGAATATGGCTTTGTCATTCATCATAGTTAGGTTACATTAACCTCCGGTTTCGTGAGGACCGTTTTACAATATATAATACTGTACCTGTGATCAGGTAGATTCAATATGAGAAGAATCTCCTTGACAGAATTTCCAGCTTGAAGCGTTGGATCATCTAACACAGATGCATTAGTTTCACCGTACTTGCTTGTTCTCATTATCGAAACGTCTCAAAGCAAACAACACAATAAGAGTGAATCATAGAGTTACTTTCTTTCTAATTGAGTCGTCAATTTATATACTGGACCAAGATCGATATCCAGTTGATACAAGCTTGATTCATTTAGAATCTCGCAAGTCACCTACCGCAGAGCTGTTTGATGTTGACTCTAGAAGGATTTCCATTCATCATTGTGAGTACTAAAGAGTATCACTCTGAATGTTCTGGCAATTATCACAAGGATAATGCGTAGGACTCTTTGATACCAAATGTTGTCTAATGATGTACGACATTTTGTATAATGGAATTAGTGTCTTAGTGAGATTTTTTATTGATCTTGATGGCTCTACACTCTATAAGTACACATTTGTTATTTGGTAATCGGAGGCTGGAGCGGACTGCCACCTTTTCAATATCTATGATCTCGGAATGAGAAAGTTGATAGAAGCGTGTTGATCTTCGTAAGAAATGAAACAAACTTCTTTTGAGAAAAGCCTGAGTAGCTGGGATGGGTTGTTCTTTGCATCACTGGGTCCATGATGACTTGTCTTCAATGCCAGAATCATCATTGTGATTACCGATAGATTATGCATTGACCCAGTTTCTGCCTAAAGTTGTATGGAGGGCTTCTTTCTTTACACCATTTATCCTTACATTTCTTTTTAATTCTTCAACCCCTTCAATGTTAAACCAACGCGTCCTCATTATCACCTTGTTGGGTTTGTTCCGGTGAAAACTCATGCCTTGGATAACATTATTCCCGATCTTACTTTACTCCTTTTTTCAATCATACCTAAGGACTTCTACTCTATCTAATGGAGTGTCCCTGGGTAGATCCCTCCGGTTCTGGCTGGATCATGGAACAAAGATACCTAATCTTAACCGACTTATAACTCCTTGAGAAACAACAGTTGGTCGGTCTTTGGGTATTGCCATGAGGATCTATAAAATCATTTAATAAAATCAATCAACGTGCCTGAGAAATCATTTATGACACATTGAGAATTTTTAGAGTTACCAAAAAGCTCCCCTACACATATGCACCATATTATGAAAGAGTTTTGCACATGAGAGGTTTGGGAACGCACTTATAGATCAAAGATCGTATCCATATTAAGATTTACTGATCATCTTTTAATCACTATTCTCCCCCTCAAAAATTGCATATGTGGTGTTAATTTTTGAATAATTAGTGAATTAAAAAACAAGTTAATGTTCGGTAATTCATATGAGTCTAACTAAATTTTGGGAGAACAAAAGTACATGTTGAGCACACAATTTTGAAAGAATTTGAATTTTCTTCTTAAAAATATCTTGAAAAATTGTGCTCAACAGGAAAATAATTTTTGATTTATCTTATTAATTATCATTTCCTTAGTGATTCTCTTTAGTATATAAAACATTGAATGTTTATATGATAATGCTCAAGACCGAGAAGATGTGATCTTCTCATTGTTTAGGATAAATGTACATAAATAAACATTTTTCTTTCTTTGGAGACCGATTCCTAAGCTGACATTTACTTAGAAGTCGTAGAGAAAATTTGAAGAGACATGTTTTGAAACTTTTTGAAACTCTCGCTCGAACTTTATTTACACACACGTGTTAATATTAATCAACATTTCTAGGTGCGTAAATGTTATCGATTGTCGAGAGACATGTCGGAGAAGATTATTTTTGGTATTTTTAAAGTTTTCTGATTTTATATTTTGCTTTTATAGGTTTTATAATTTTGTATTTGGTTTTTCAAATAATTATATACAAGAATTACTGTATTTTTGCAAGACGTTCAAGCTCAGGTGGAGACAAATTACGCATACCAAGGTGATGAACCAAATAATTAAACCTATCCACTGAAAGGGCTTTGGTAAAGAGGTCGGCCAATTGGTAATCAGTCTTGACAAAATACAGTTCAATCGTACCCTTTTCTACGTGTTCCTTTATGAAATGGTAGCGGACAACGATGTGTTTTGTTCTCGAGTGTTGGACCGGGTTGGTCATGACTATCATATCTACTGAAGGAACTTTTGTTGACGTTGTGGTGCAAAGCTTGAACTGAGTTGTTCAAACATCATTCTTTAACATTGAGGAGCGAGGCTTGAACCGTGTTGTTCAAACGTCACTAACATAATTTTCCAGGTATAAGTGACGGCGTTACAACCTCATTCCAGCTGAGTTAAGATTCACCACCTCATGCTTAATCGACAAAGATAATTACATGATGAAATCTCAAGTACATGTGTCAAAGTCTTCCACAATCTATGATGGGTTAACAAAGCACTTCACTCAAAAGAACTTAATGAACCAATGACTGCCAAGCAATAACAAATATATATCTTTCAAATGGATCAAGTACTACTCCTTCCATTATGTGGTACAAGTAATCATGTCAAAGAAAATGTTGACAGAGATTGTTAGCAAGCTTTCAAGACCTTGAGGATGAGGGTGGAGACACAAGATCGCAGGCGGCATAAAGATTCAAAGGATAAAGATTAACAAGATCTCAGGAGTCAAGATGATAAATAAAAGGCCAAAGACCGCAATATAAGAATTTTGTTAGAAGATATCAAGTTAAAGATCAAGATCCAAGATCACAAGCATGCAAAATGATCTTCAAAAGAATTCCCAAGAACACAAGGCTCCAAGACTCAAGACGTCACAAGAAGTGATCCATAATTCAATGACCACCCCTTAAGGGGAGATTGTTAGCCGTGTTTTTATGTAAAGTGATGGTCATTATTATTCCTGAGCCTTGTATAGAAAAATGTAGTTTACGGGAATGTCTTCTAAGTTAATTGGGCCTTAGTGTCGGGCTAAAGCCCATGTAAACGGCTCATAGAGTCTAGTCGAACCAACTAGGGTTCAAAACGTCCTCATTGTACTATAAATACATTCACCATACATGTGTGGAAAGGGTATTGGTTCCATTTGTAATTTTCACTTTTGCTAGAAATCAACCATATTCACTTTCTCTCCTCTCTAAACTTCCTCTCTTATATTTTCATATGAATCGATGGTTATGTTAGTGAAATGATATCCATTAGGTGATGACATCAAATAACATTTATTTTATAGCATATTTATCCAATTTTATTAACCATTTGTTAGTTTATGTTACTTAATCATTGATATTTGAGAATTGTAGTAATTATGGGAGTCAATTGTGAAAGTTAGCAAAAGGGCCGGCATCTGAAGCTTAAATGAAGAGATTTTATTTTGAAGATTTCTATTATTGAAGAACCATATACGCCCGTATCCTATTCTAGGAAGATACGGCGTATCCGTGCTACACTCACAAAGACCATAGAGGAATATAAGATTATTACGCCGTTATTCCAGAGAGAATCAATACGTCGTTATTCAAGATATGGAATTCAAAATAATATTCTGGAAGATATCATGCATTGGTCCTTCACTAACTAGAAATTAACCCATCGCCGTTCCGACACTTGGTATGCGTTTCTAACCGACTTCCAGACCTTATAAATAGAAAACTCAAAAACGAGTTTAAAGTGTGCTAAATTTATTCTCGATACCTAAACCAACAAAAGTCGATTTTCAAAGGAGAAAAGAGCAGAAGAGGTCGATGCAAACGTATCAATTCCATAGGAGGAAACGTGTAATTCCATATTATACTTTTAGTAATAGTTAGTTTTGGTATTATTCGTTTAACTTGGTTATGTTTTACCTTTGTAAATAATTTCTCTTGTATTTATTATGGAGTTTGAGGCTAATCCTTTGGGTATTAGCATTATACTGAAGATCTGAATGTTTGGGTATTTGTTTATCTCGATTTCTTGATTTATCGGTGAGTGATTGTTGATGTTTATCAATTTAACTTGTTTACCGTGCTTTTGTAATGCCGACCTATCATTCAACTAGATTCTAGTGAAGCGGACCAAGGAGATTCTAGAAGTCAGGATAGCTCTCCTATGTTATTTCTATCAGCTAAAATCTTAGTTTATCACAAATATTGTCCTTTTAAATCTGTGTCTAGGATACGCTTCGGGTTTAACTAGTTAATTGGATATTGTCAATTGTTTATTGATCATGTTGACTAGCAGGTGACCTAGATAATTCAGCAAGTAATTTTTTTTGATTCTATTGGATAGTTAGACAAGTGGACTACTAGTGTTATAACTTTTAATAGTGGTAAGTGGGGTCAAGTCTTAGCAGCTAGGGTTTTAACAAGTATCACATTGGCTTTAATCCTTAGATTGATTATTAATCAAGCAAATAAGGATGCTTTTATGCGGAATTGCTTTTAAATATGACAAAATTATTATGTCTAGGTCTTAGGATGATGTAACGCCTAAGTCTTACGAATGATATGCCACCTCGAGAGAGGAAGAAAAATCATTGCACTAAATAAATAACCAAGTTCTAATCGGCATTTATACATGGTTTATACATTTTTCTTACTATAAGGTTAGACCTCTCTTTCATCTCTTTGTTAATTAGCTTGCATGGGTTAAAGTGCCTTGAATGATTATAGACAACCAAAACCAAACTCCTGGCCCAGTCTCTCAGGCTGAAAACGCCCCTTTTTCCCGTTAGAATTAGGATTTAGATTGACATAGGTTTAACATAGGTTTAGAATAGAATAGAATTAACATAGATTAGATAACTAAGATATTAATTAAATTGATAGATTTAACCTCGCTTCAAGTGTTCGACACCCTACTTACCATGAAACTACTACCGATCGGGTATACTGCCCGTTAAAGTGTTGTTTTTGGTTTAGTCGGCAAAATATAAATTTAAAACTTGAATCATCTTAAATATACCATACAACGACAGCACATCAATAGGGATTACAACGAGACCAAGCATAGGTTTATTCATCGGTTGAGGCTTTGCATACTTGTGGTTGTGTGTTTATTTATTTGCTTACTATATATGTTTGGAATGTATATAACTTGCAAATGTTTTTAAAAACTTGAAATGAAACACAAACCATTTTTAAAAACTAAATCCTTGATTTAATTTGAAGTTTAAATACGATTTGAAACTAAATCTTTGTTTTATATAAATAACACTTAATCTTGTTATGGTTGTTATTTATTTTATAGATTGTTCAATCTAATATTTGTTCCAATTAGGTTATATATTAGTATTTAAAATGGACAACTTGACACACATAAAAGTAAAACAAAGATTAGACTTAAGTTAAAAATGGTTTTTAACTTGTGCTGCAAAGGATAAATGCATGCTTCCTCATACACACTTTTTGATCACGTATTTATCAAAATGTCGTCCAATTGTTGAGATCACTTGAAATTACTTTTCACACTACGTGAGACGTAGGTAAATTGTAACCCAAGGTGATTATTCTCTATGCGTGAGACCTAGACATATTTTCACATGTTCTCAAATTAGATGAATTAATCGAGTTAAGCCGGTGAGATCCTTAACCCGAGATAAGGATGGGACTAAACAAGCCAGCTTAACATTAGTAGCTCGTTCACTAGTGCCATGAGTCTCATATAGTCTACGAATTGTACATGTCTTGCAATTGGTGAACGTCACCTACCTATTGAATCAACCATTGCTACCAGATCAACTGATGTGATGATAGAATCTCAATGAGGATCTTAGCCTTTTCGTAAAATTAATTGTTTTAATATTGTAAACTTGGGTAGTTAATTTTAAAAAGGATTAATTATTGAAAATACTAAACTTTTGAACTTTGTTTATTATGTAGATGACAAAAATCAAACCAAAAACAACTCAATCAGGTCAATTCTCGAAAAGGAGAAATTAAAAGGTAGCAACTTTTTGGACTGGTATCGCAACCTGAGGATTGTCCTCAAGAATGAACAAAAGTTTTACCATCTGGAAGAGGCCTTACCTAAAGCGACTCCTGCTATGACAATTGCTGTTGTTCGCAATGCCTACACTCGTAGGGTTGCTGAACAACAAGAAGTAGTTTTTCTTATGTTGGTGAGCATAACCCTCGAGATTCAAAAGAACTTGGTGGACCGCATTGCGTTTGACATCTTACAGGAACTAAAAACAATGTTCCAACAGCAGGCTGAGCAAGATTTGTTTAAAACTGTCAAGTCATTTCATGCTTGCAAGCAGGAGGAAGGCTAATCTGTTAGCACTTATGTGTTAAAGATGAAAGCCTACTTGGACCAAATGAAGCGCCTTGGATACCCCATGCATCTAGTTCTTGGGGGTGAACTTGATTCTTACTTCACTCTCCAAGGACTATGACCAGTTCGTTCAGAACTATAATATGCATGGCATGGGGAAGACCATACCTGAACTGCATGCCATGCTGAAACTTACAGAGAAAGGTATTCCCAAGAAAGCTCTAGCTATCCTAGCTATAAGGCAAGGTCATATCAAAAAACCTAAATCATAAGCACGAGGTAAGGAAAAGAACAAAGGCAAGAGTAAGTTAGCTTACAACCCCAGGCACAATATCCCCCCACCTGCGAAAAGGAGCATCTTGCTAAGGACGCAAACTGTCATCACTGTCATAAGCTTAGACACTAAAGGAGGAACTGTCCTCTCTATTTGGCAAAGTTGAAGAAGAACAAAGCCATCACGTCTGGCACATTAGGTATCTTCACTATAGAACTCCACTTATTTCCTAAAACTAATTCTTGGATTTATGACACCAGTTATGGTACTCACATTTGTAATACAATTAAGGGGCTTAGGGGAATTCAGAAGTTGAATAATGACGCTTTGGATCTGTACGTTGGCAATGGCAGTCGTGCAATTGTCAAATCCATAGGGAGCTTTGATCTTATCCTCCCTAGTGGAATGGTTCTTGTATTAGACAATTTTCATTTTGCTCCTTCTATTACTATAGGGGTTATTTTACTTTCACGTTTATGGGATAATGGTTTTCTTCATAAATATATGAATTATGGTGCTATTTCAGTTTCTAAGGATAATTTATTTTATTTTAATGCTATTCCTCGTGATGGTATTTTTGAGATTGATATGCATAATAATGTATCAAATGAGCGTTCTATTTACACATGTAGCAACAAGAAATCTAACCACAACTTGGATTCTAATTTTCTATGGTATTGTCGTCTTGGCCATATAAACAAGAAACACATTGCGAAGCTGCAAAACAATAGGATTATTAAGTCAATTGACAATGAGTCTTTTATCGTATGTGTATATTGTATATCTGGTAAGATGGAAAGGCAAAAGGGCTAATGATCTACTTAGACTCGTACATAGTGATGTATGTGGCCCATTTAGAACCATGTATAGAGAAGGTGCTAACTACTACATTACTTTTACTGACGATTTCAGTAGATATGGTTATTTTTACTTGATTAAACATAAACACGAAGTCTTTGAAATGTTCAAGACATTCCAAAACGAAGTAGAAAATCAACTCGGAAAGACTATAAAAGCGCTTCGATCCGATCGAGGAGGCGAGTATTTAAGTCAAGAGTTTTTAGAGCATGTGAAGAGTCGTGAGATTGTCCACAACTTACCCCTCCTTACACGCCACAACATAATGGTGTGTCTGAGAGGAGAAATCAAACTTTGCTTAACATGGTTCGATCTATGATGAGTCTAATGACTTTGCCAATGTTCTTTTGAGGTTATGCTCTAAAGTATGTTGCACGCATACTAAATATGGTTTTGACAAAGAAGGTTGAAAAGACACCATATAAAATATGGCACGAGAAAGTCCTGAATCTATCTTACTTGAAGGTCTAGGGTGGTGAGGATCTCGTTAAACGAGACACGTTAAACAAACTTGAATCCAGATCCATCAATTGCATCTTCGTAGGATACCCAAAGGAAACGATGGGTTACTATTTCTACTACCCACCTAAGAACAAAATTTTTGTTGCATGGTATGCTGAGTTTTTTTAGAACAGTCTCATCTCACAAGAAGAAAGTGGGAGCATTGTAGACTTTGATGAAATTCAAAGGCAAGATGCACAACCTTCTTAGAACACTAGCGAACATCAACCTGAGGCCGAACATGAGGATGTCGAGCCTAAAACTGATGTAAATCCCGTTCGTAGATCCGCGCTGATACCTCAAGCCCCTGAACGATATGATTTTTATATCGATGTTGAGGAACATGTGTTAGGGGATCATGGTGAACCCACTACTATCGAGCTGCATTGTTAGATCCTAAATCCTATAAATGGCTTAAACCTATGAATGCGGAAATGCAATCCATGAAAGACAACCAAGTTTGGAACTTAGTTGATCTTCCTCCTAATTGTAAGACGGTTGTGAGTAAATGGCTCTTCAAGAAGAACACTGATATGGATGGCAACATAGACACCTATAAATCTCGTCTTGTAGCAAAAGG